>CM035434.1:41503008-41518008 GCA_020310875.1 Ceratopteris richardii
TCTACTTCTGTGGTAGAAAAACAAGTACATTCTTGAAGACGAGATCTCCAAGAGATAGCACCTCCAGCAAAATAAAAAATGTACCCTGATGTAGACTTACAATTGTCTACATAACTAGCATAGTCACAATCTGTGTAACCAATAATGGATGCTTTCCCTCTACCTAAGCATAGACACTTGTCCTTAGTGCCACTCAGATATCTCAAAATCATCTTGACCGCTTCCCAATGTTTCTTGCCACGATTAGACATATATCTGCTCACACCTCCCACTACAAATGCAATGTCTGGTCTCGTAGCTACCATAGCATACATGAGACTACCAACAGTAGACTGATAGGGAATTTTGGTCATGAATTCCTTTTCCTCATCTGATTTGGGGCAATCATCCTTGCTCAATTTCACATATGTGGGTAAAGGTGTACTCAATGCTTTTCCACCCTGCATATTGAACCTGTGAAGTACTTCGGATATGTACTCACTTTGAGACAATTATATGCATCTTTTACTCATATCACGAGTAATGCGCATGCCCAGAATATGTTTGGCATCCCCCAAATCCTTCATATCAAATTTCTGACTCAACTTCCTTTTGAGAATTGACAAGTCATAGGAGGACTTCCCAGCAATCAACATATGATTGACATAAAGTATCAAGCATATCAAGCTGCCATCTGAGCATCTCTTTGTGTAGAGACAATGATCCTCATTGCTTCGTGAATAGCCTTGGGACTTCATAAAAGCATCAAACTTTTGGTACCATTGTCTAGGATACTGTTTAAGTCCATACAAGTTCTTCTTGAGCTTACAAACTAGACTTTCCTTGCTAGGAACTACATAGCCCTCTGCTTGTTCCATATAGATCTCATCTGTAAAATCTCCATGCAAGAAAGTAGTTTTCACATCCATATCGACTAACTCTAAGTCCTCCATTGCAACGAATCCAAGCAACATGCGCAAGGTAGTCATCTTGACCACTAGAGAGAAGATTTCCTCAAAATCAACACCATATTGTTGCTTAAAACCCTTTGCAACAAGTCGTGCTTTATACTTTGGAGAAGCACTATCTGATGTGAATTTCAACTTATATACCCATTTACATGGTAAAGATTTCCTACCATTTGGCAAAGGTACTAAATCCCAAGTACCATTCTTGTGAATAGAATCCAAACTCACTCTTCATGGCATGCTCCCACTTGACATGATCCTCTATTTGCATAGCCTCTTTGTAGCAAGAAGGCTCACTAGCATCTATTAGGATAACAGAATCTAAACCTAAAACATATCTATCAGGTGGATGTGAGACACGTGTAGAGCGTCTCAATGGTTGCTCAACAGGAACATGTGCAGACTGATCTGATCGGACATTCTCTTGAACATCCCTATGTACAACATTTTTATGCATGCTAGCTGGAGGACTAGTATCCTCAAACACCACTCTTCTCACTTCAAACTCCTTAATGGGCTGTTTATGCATCTTAGACTCATTGAAAACGACATCACTACTTCTGATCACTGAGCGTGTTTCAGGATCCCATAAGTGATATCCAAATTGTCCTTCTCGACCATATCCAAGAAAAATGCATTTCTTTGACTTATGGTCCAACTTTTGTCTAAGACTCTTGGGTATATGAACATATGCTTCACACCCAAAAACTCAAAAATGATCATAATATGGTGGCTTCCATGTCCATAACTCTTGTGCCACTTTCACACTTTTGGCAATACTAGGTGAAAGATTAATCACATGAGCTGTAGTCAATATTGCTTCTGCCCAGAAACCGTGTGAGAGGTTTGCATGATGCAACATAGAGACTACTCTATCTTGAATAGTTCTATTCATCCTCTCAGCTACACCATTTTGTACTAGGGTATAAAGAGCTATAAACTCTCTACAAATCCCTCTAGACTGACAGAAAAGGCTGAATTCATGTGAGGTATGCTCACCCCCATTATCTGAACGTAAAGCCTTAAGCTTAGTTCCTTTTTCAGTCTCAACTGAAGCAAGCCATTTTCTGAAAGTAGGGAATACCTCATCCTTCGATTTGATAGGATATACCTAGACTTTTCTAGTAGCATCATCTATGAAAGTGACAAAGTAAAGAGAGCCACCTAAGGACCTAGTGGGCATAGGACCACACACATCTGTATGAACAAGATCTAAAGGCTGAATTGAAGAGTCAATGTGCATTCTATGCACATTTCTGGTTTGCTTTCTGTTGGGAAAGATGGATGGATGATCCAAGAGATTGAGTAGGTACTGCTAAAACCTGCTTTGTACCAGCCCTCTTTAGCTTCAGACTTGATTAGTAGACTTCCTTAGCTTTCCAATGACACCAAGAAATGGCCTATGTCCTTTGGAAATGAAGTGTGTAATGATTGAATCAAAACAGATAACTTTGGAAGTCACAAAGTCAAGAAAACCTTCTATTTTGGTCTTGACACCTGCTGAATGTTTTGCTCAGTGTGACCAGCACAGTAGCAATTGATAAAATTCCTTCTAGGGGTATTCAATTAACTTAGTAAGCTACCATTTGCAAGTGGAATGATGTAAAATGACAAACTATACTCAGAGAAATCAATTTAGCAAACTTAGTTATACCCCCGACTTTTTAGGACTGTAGCAGAAATAGACCAATGAGCACCTCGACGACGATTTCTCTGAATCGGCTGAATGAAATCACTTCAAACTTTGTCATCATTTAGATGACTTTGAGCTGAATCCAACAAGCTTTGAATCACTGAATTTGGTGGAGTATTGGCTGAGATATGCCCTTGACAAGTTGACAGACTTTGGAGTAGACAATCAGTGAGCACAGAGATGAATGATGTAAATGTATCTATAAATTAACACTTGTGTACAATCCCATTGGCATGACAAGCATTGCCTAATGGTGTAAAGAGGTGTAGACTATGATGTAGTGCTCACACACACTCAATGACAGTAGAATGAAGCTCGGGAGTGATGTCTCACACCGCGACTTTTCAAGTTCTCCTTTTATATGGAATGTGTAAGAATTTGAATTCAAATTCAAATTCTTGGCTCCTTCTGATCAAGCTTCTAAAAACTTGGAGATATTCTCTCAATCAAGTGAACTAACTTTTCCACGAATCATTTGGGTAGGTGATTACAAAAGATTCTAAGTTAAATTGACTTTTACAATGAGGTAAAGTGGTAAGTAATCACTAGCATGTGTTCCTATGATTCTTCATGCATGTAGAGTCTTCATGATATCTTCCAAGCCAAATGTGTAGGCTTGTGATTTACACCAACAGCTCCCCCTCAAGCCAAACTTTTTGGCTTAAGTCTTCATCTTCAATCTTCAAGTACATCCTGCAATCCAATCATAGATTTGAACCTGCAAAGTTTGGTCCCATCCAAAGCTTTAGTCAGCAAATCTGCACATTGCATGTTGGTTGACACATAGGTCAACTGAATATCCTTGCTTAGCAACTTCTCCCTCACATAATGATAATGAGCTTCTATGTGTTTGGTCCTGGCATGATAGATAGATTAGCTGCAAGGTGAAGAGAACTTATATTATCTCCAAAGATAATTGGTGGCCTAGTATATAAGCCCAATTCTGTGTACACAAGCTTAATCCAAATTGCTTCTTGAGTGGCATTAGCTAGCCCTCTATACTCTGCTTCTGTAGAAGACAATGCAACAGTTGGTTGCTTCTTTCCAGACCATGAAATTGGTTTGTCTCCTGCAAAAGAAATGTATCCAGAAGTGCTTCTCCTATCATCCTTGCATCCTGCCCAATTTGCATCTGAATAAACTTTTATATCAATATCTGAAGTGTAAGGAAAGTATAAACCATGGTTCTGTGTACCCTTGAGATACTTCAAGATCCTTTTTGCAGCCTCTAAGTGAGGTATCCTTGGCTTGTGCATAAATTGACTTAGCACACTAACTCCATATGCAATATCAATTCTTGTAAGAGTAGCATAGTTCAAGCTACCTACCATACTTTGATAACCTGTAATGTCTTGGACTTCATCACCTTCATGGGCACTTAGCTTTAAGTTCACCTCCATTGGAGTGCTAGCTGCTTTAGCATCCTGCAAGTGAAATTTCTTCAACATGTCCTGCACATACTTCTTCTGAGTAATGTATATCCCTGAATTAGTGTAAACTAATTCAAGTCCCAAAAAATACTTCAATAATCCAAGATCATTGATCTTGAATTCCTTCATCATCTGGCTTTTGATGCTTCTGATTCCATTGACATCATTACTTGTAATGATGGTGTCATCAACATAGACACAGAGATAGATTACCTCTGAATTACTTCTCTTAATGAACAGAGAAGTGTCAGCCTTACTCATGACAAAACCTTGGTCTTGGAGGTATGTAGTTAGCTTGTAATTCCATGCCCTAGGTGCCTGCTTCAATCCATATAAAGCCTTCTTTAATTTGCAAACATAAGTTACCTTCTTAGGGTCTTCATAGCCAGGAGGTTGTGACATATAAACCTCTTCTGAAATCCATCCATTCAAGAAAGCATTCTTGACATCCAATTGGTACATGTTTCAATTCTTTGATGCAGCCACACTAACCAATACTCTGATTGTTGGCATCTTGGCCACAGGAGAAAATGTCTCTTTATAGTCAATGCCTTGGGTTTGTGCAAAACCCTTGGCTACTAACCTGGCCTTGTACCTGTTAATTGTGCCATCAGAATTTCTTTTCAACTTATAGATCCATCTGGATCCTATTACCTTCATGGAGTCCTTCCTGGGTACTAGTTCCCATGTATCACTCTCCTTGAGTGCTTCAATCTCCTCATCCATAGCTTCTTTCCATTCTGATTTTGTGATTGCTTCTTCATATGATCCTGGTTCTTCATTTAGCAAATCCTTGGCAAGATAAACTCAATGTTTAGTAACAAGAGATGTATCATACCCATATCTAATAGGTTTTTTACTTTCCCTTTGTGATCTCCTAAAGGGTTGAGCTGAAGATTCAGGTATATCTTCAAGCTTCTTCATCTTCATTTTTCCTTTGGACTTCCATGCCTTGAACTCTTCAAGGTTGATTGTATCTTCATCATCTGAACTTGACTCTCCATTCTCAGTAGGTTCCTCCTTTGTAAGTTTTGGAAATTCTTCTTCCAAATCATAGGGTAGTTTGACTTTCTTGCATTCATTCTCATACCAAGAATCATTCTCATCAAAAATCACATCTCTGCTTACCATAAATCCCTTATTGGTAGGGTTATAAAACCTATAAACTTTTTGATTTAAATCATATCCAATGAAAATACATTTTTCAGCCTTTGGATCTAGCTTTCCGCTTACCTGTGAAGGAATGTGTACATATGCTACACATCCAAAAATTTTGCAATGATCTAATGATGGTCTCTTACCATGCCAAGCTTCATAAGGTGTCATACCATCAAGTGATTTTGATGGTAACCTGTTTATGAGATAGGTGGCAGTAGAAACACTCTCTGCCCATAGATAGTTAGGTAATTTCTTCTCATGAAGCATAGATCTAGCTGTCTCAACAATTAACCTATTTCTTCTTTCAGCTATCCCATTCTGCTCAGGAGAGTACCTTGTGGTTATTTCCCTTTTGATGCCTCTGTCCTGCAAGAAGTCCTCAAATTCATTGGAGAAGTACTCACCTCCTCCATCTGACCTTAGTCTCTTCAAATTCCTTCTTGTCTGATTTTCAACTAGTGCAAGATATTTCTTAAAACAATTAAATACCTCATCCTTGTGCTTCATAAAGTATAATACAGTCCATCTGCTATAATCATCAATAAAAGACACATAGTACCTTGAACCTGAAACTGAGGGGTCTTTGCTAGGTCCCCATACATCTGTGTGTACAAGCTCTAGATAGTCTTCATGCATATATCCTTTCTTGGAGAAGGGTAACCTGTGAGACTTACCAAATTGACAAGCACCACACTTGTAAATCATATGTTGCTTGGATACATTAGGTATCCCAAGCACACATTGGTTCCTGCACATTTGCTTCAAGGTCCTTTCTCCTATGTGCCCTAATCTCTTGTGCCAAATCTCAAGCTCTGAAAGTGTTTGATCTTTATAACTGTATAATGCAATGTTCTTTGTATCTTCCAACTCAAAAGTGAAAAGTCTACCTGATTTTTCTCCTTTAGCTATCCTTTTGAATCCATGTCTTGGGTCCTCCACAAATGCTCCATATTGATTGAATCTGACCTGCAACCCTTTCTCTACAATCTGACCAACACTCATTAAGTTCTTTGTAATGGTTGGTACATATAGTACCCTGCTTAACAAATTCTGATTACCATCACAAGTCTTCACATTTCCAACTTTAACTACAGAATGCTTTGTATCATCACCTGTTTGGACTTGGTGTTTACCTTTTGGTTCCTCAAGATCAGAGAGTAGTGCAACATTACCAGCCACATGATTTGAACACCTTGAATCAATATAAAATAAGTGATCATCATTTGTACCTGTCTTTGAAGTCATGTTCATGATCAAGAGAGAGTCATCCTGCTCCTCTGTGTAGTTGTTGTAGTCCTTTCTGTTTCTGAATCCTCCTTGGTAGTTGCCATTGTAATTGTTGTTGTAGTTGTTGTTGTAATTGTTGTTGTGACCTTGGTGATGGTTGAACCTTCCTCTAGACTGTGAGTATCCACCTCTTTGGTAGCCTCTTCCTCTCTGATTTTTGTAATTCCTGTAACACTCATCTGTGGTGTGATTTGATAAGCCACAAATGTTACATGGTGATGAGTTATAGGGTCTCCCCCTACCTTGCTTACCTCCTCTGCCCCTTCCTCTTGAAGATCTACCTCTCCCTGCATAGTTGGCTTGGGAGGTAGAGCCTTCATCTTCCACCTTTTTACTCTTGCCTTTATCCTTGGATTTCTTATCAATGTATAGGGCAGAAGAGTTGTTACCTTTGGTAGTATCTCCACTCTTGGTAAGCTTTGCTTCATGTGTGAATAGTTGACCCATGAGAGTTGTAAGGTCTGGAGTGTGCATGTCCATGTAGAGATCCATTGCAGTGGTGAAGCTTTCCCACTTGTCATCAGCCTTGATTCCATTGATTACCTGCCTTACAATTTGTTCTTCTTCAATCTCTTCTCCTATGCTTGCTAACTGATCTGCAACATCTTTGATCTTGGTCACAAATTCTGAAACAGCTTGCTTAGGTTGCTTTCTTAGTGTTGTGAATTCAATCCACAACTGATTTTTCCTAGCCCTTGTATTTGAGGAAAAATATGACGACAAGGTTTCCCAAGTCTCTTGGGAAGTCTTACAATTTCTGATATGAGGTAAAAGAAATTCAGATATAGAGTTGAGTAAATAAGACCTTGCCAATGCATCCCTTGCACACCATGTGTTGAGTTTTTCTTGTTCCTCCTTGGTTGGAAAACCTCTTGCTTGAATGAGGGCAATTCCTCATCTCCTAAGATGTATCCATAGAGACTCCTTCCTTGTAAGTAGGTCTTCATCCTTAGATACCAAGCTTGATAATTGTTCCTGTCCAATTTGTCAATAAATGAAGGAAAACCATCTCCCATTTTACCTTATTTGCTCTGATACCACTGTTGGGAAAGATGGATGGATGATCGAAGAGATTGAGTAGGTACTGCTAAAACCTGCTTTGTACCAGCCCTCTTTAGCTTCAGACTTGATTAGTAGACTTCCTTAGCTTTCCAATGACACCAAGAAATGGCCTATGTCCTTTGGAAATGAAGTGTGTAATGATTGAATCAAAACAGATAACTTTGGAAGTCACAAAGTCAAGAAAACCTTCTATTTTGGTCTTAACACCTGCTGAATGTTTTGCTCAGTGTGACCAACACAGTAGCAATTGATAAAATTCCTTCTAGGGGTATTCAATTAACTTAGTAAGCTACCATTTTCAAGTGGAATGATGTAAAATGACAAACTATACTCAGAGAAATCAATTTAGCAAACTTAGCTATACCCCCGACTTTTTAGGACTGTAGCAGAAATAGACCAGTGAGCACCTCGACGACGATTTCTCTGAATCGGCTGAATGAAATCACTTAAAAATTTGTCATCATGTAGATGACTTTGAGCTGAATCCAAAAAGCTTTGAATCACTGAATTTGGTGGAGTATTGGCTGAGATATGCCCTTGACAAGTTGACAGACTTTGGAGTAGACAATCAGTGAGCACAGAGATGAATGATGTAAATGTATCTATAAATTAACACTTGTGTACAATCCCATTGGCATGACAAGCATTGCCTAATTGTGTAAAGAGGTGTAGACTATGATGTAGTGCTCACACACACTCAATGACAGTAGAATGAAGCTCGGGAGTGACGTCTCACACCACGACTTTTCAAGTTCTCCTTTTATATGGAATGTGTAAGAATTTGAATTCAAATGCAAATTCTTGGCTCCTTCTAATCAAGCTTCTAAAAACTTGGGGATATTCTCTCAATCAAGTGAACTAACTTTTCCATGAATCATTTGGGTAGGTGATTACAAAAGATTCTAAGTTAAATTGACTTTTACAATGAGGTAAAGTGGTAAGTAATCACTAGCATGTGTTCCTATGATTCTTCATGCATGTAGAGTCTTCATGATATCTTCCAAGCCAAATGTGTAGGCTTGTGATTTACACCAACACTTTCCATATTGATAATGCTCACAAAATGAAAAATCAAAGAAAGATGACACAGGTAAGCAGCCAGAACGAGAAAGATTTTCCATTCCACTATGTGATATATGGCCCAAACGACCATGCCAAATACAAGCCATAGGTTGTTCAGTAACAACTAACAAGTGTTCTTTCTATGATACAAATAAAGGATAAAGTGAGCCAACTTTGCTTCCTTTTGCAATAACCATATTGCCCTTTGATATGCAAAAGGACTGAGCATAGAAGACCACCTTGTAACCAAGGTCATCAAGTTGACCAACTGACATCAAACTGCGTGATAATTGAGGTACATGGTGTACATTATGCATAGTAAATTTTGAACCATCAATGAATTTGGTAAGAGTCACCAAGTCTTATGGTACCAAGAGCATTAGGGGAAAAAGTGAGCCGTGCATGGGCCTTGTAAGGATTCCTAATTTTTAGGAATTAGAAGTCTTAAGCTCGAGATTAAGAGGCCACTGAAAAACCACTAGTGGTATTCAGGAATAAAATAATATTTGATAGAACTTTGTATTTGAATTTTTAAAAAGCATTTTTTGAGCCTCTGGATCCTTTTATTGAATGGCTTAGATTGAAAGCAATGAAAAAGTAGAGAGAGGGGTTCTGACATGCGTGGGTTGTTATAGTAGAGAGAGAAGGTCCCATGAGTTTTTCGTGAGCTCCTACGCAACTTTTTTGATCGTTAGATAAGGCTTAAATGGACGGTATCCCACATTCGGTGCTGAGTAAAGAATCGCAGTCTGTGAGAGCCGTTCGATGAGAGATGGATTTGATGTGCCCCCGCAATTGGGGCTGAGCTTAAAATCAGAGGTGATGGCAGTCGTACGATGACCTTATCATCCAAGGGCATAAACAAAAAGGTGCTTTTGTCTTTTGGCAATCCAATCTAGGCCTTTAGATCTTCACATGATCCAATGGTCAGTGATTTCGGCGCTCAAATCCAGGGAAATTCAATCGTAGCCATCCGATTTCAAATGAGACCTAAGGGATTATATTCAAATGCACATTATATAGTCAATAGGGTACTCCTTTCGAAGCTCTCGACAACATGCATCTATTGGAAGTGGTCTCACTTGATTCTGACAACCCTGCTTCAAGTTATGACCAAAATAGTGAATGGCGGGAAGCACCCACACTCACTCCACAACTCCTACAAGTTCACACACACACTATAGTAGCTCAAAAACAGTGGGGAGGGGTAGACAACAGTCCTACACAGACATTCCAAGCATTACACACACATACAAGATCAAAGAGAAGATGGAAATCTACAAGAAAGAGGCAAATTCGAGATTTCAAAGCTCTCCTTGTTCACAATAGCAAAAAAGTACTTACAAAGAGTCACAAAGTGACTTATATACATGTGCCCTAAATTTGGTCCTTTCACACAAGAGACCGGCACTTTATTACTAAAAAGTGAATTTCCTACTAATTTACAAGGGATATTTTACAACAAGATGGGATTATGCCACTAGAGGACTCCTCTAGTGCATTTACATGGCTTGAGGGAATTCTCTGAATGTTTTGAAGAAGAAAAATCATGCCCATTAATTTGAAAATTTTGGGGCTCTTCTCTTGTGCTTCTTTGCTCTGCAACAGCCTCCTTTAGTAATTCTGAGTGTCTAAAAATGAAAATTCGATGCCTAGCATCGACTTGCAACCAAAAGTCGATGCCGGGCATCGACTTTGAGCTTTTTCAGCCACTTTTTCAGCACCAGAATTAGCCTATTGAACACACACATGAAGAAGACCACTTTTATGTGGGAAGTCGATGCTAGGCATCGACTTTATGCTGAAACTCGATGCCAGGCATCGAGTTGCTCCACGAACATCATCTTTTCAAGAAGATTTAGCAGGAGTTAGAAATCAGAGAATAAAACACAGACTTATCAGCACAAACTCGATGCCAGGCATCGAGTTGCTTGGAAAAGTTGAACTTTTGAAATCATTTCATAGTAGACAAGCATGGAGATGATGGAGAGAGTCTCATACACAGAACTTTAACTATTTCTTCTCATAGCTATAAAAAACTCAAAAGTTTTACAGGTGCTTTCTCACTCAGAGAAGCCCGACTATACTCAGTCATACAAAATGAACTCCTATTGACATTCTCTCACTCTCTTCCACTTATTCTCTCTCTTCGTGTCAGTTGATACAAACTAACTTATATAGATTTTCTCATTCTCGTGATTTTAAAAAACTTCTAGAACTAAAGTGAACTAACTTTACAAATATAATACACTTGTGAATTTGTCCCTTCACATAGGCATGTGGTTTTCTTCTAAAGCTTTGACCTTCAAACATATGTCCAATTAGTGATTGTTTCTCCAACAGCTCCCCCTCAATCACTAATTGACATTCTCTGTTCCTTCATATCTTCTTCTTTTCTTTTACTCCTGCCATGCTTTTGAATATGCTGGTCTTCACACCATCCAAGCTCTTTGTCATTATGTCTGCTATCTGATCTTTTGTAGAAATGTACTCCACTTCAATCTCCTTCTCCATTACCTTTTCTCTCAAGAAATGATAATGTATCTCTATGTGTTTTGTTCTTGCGTGAAATATTGGATTTGCTGCAAGATAAAGTGAACTCATATTATCTCCATGTATTGTAGGTGTACCTTGATCAATGCCCAAGCTTTTGAACAATGTCTGCATCCATATGACCTCCTTAGCTGCTTCCACAAGTCCTTTGTACTCAGCTTCAGTTGATGATAATGCTACTGTATGTTGTTTCTTTGAACACCAACTTACAAGCTTATCACCAATGTATATCATGTAACCATGAGTTGATCTTCTGTCATCCTGGTTACCTACCCAATCTGAGTCACTGTAGGCTCTCAACTTCAAATCTGATGTAAAAGGATAATATAATCCTTCCTTTATAGTTCCTTTGATATATATGAGAACTCTTTGACCTGAAATCCAATGTGGGTCCTTTGGACAATGCATGAATTGTGACAAAACTCCCACTGCATAACTAAGATCAGGTCTTGTTAGTGTAGCATAAATCAAACTACCCACAAGAGATTGATACTTCCTCATATCTTTGTATTCTGCACCATCATACTTACTAAGCTTGTGATTAACTTGAAGTGGAGTTGAAGCTTCTCTGCACTTTTCCATATCAAACTTCTTCAATAGATTTAGAAGATACCTTTCTTGTGATACATATATGCCATGATCTGTATAAGTGACTTCCATTCCAAGAAAGTATGATAACTTTCCTAGGTCATTGATCTTGAACTCTTTCTCAAGTAATCTCTTTACCTCCTTGATTCCTTCATCTGAAGTACCTGTGATTATAATGTCATCTACATAAATACAAATGTAGATTGTACCTTCCTCTGTTCTTTTGATGAGTAGACTTGGATCTGCTTTTGAACTTTGATATCCAAGATCATTGAGATACTTCACCAATCTATAGTTCCATGCTCTTTGAACTTGCTTCAATCCATATAGTGCTCTTCTCAGCCTGCAAACAAAATTTGGATACCTGGAATCTATAAACCCTTGAGGTTGTTCCATGTATACCTCATCTGATATGTATCCATTCAAGAATGCATTCTTTATATCAAATTGACTTAGGGTCCATCCTTTTGAAGCTGCAATAGCAATAATTGTCCTTATAGTTGACATCTTAGCTACAGGACTGAATGTCTCATCATAATCTATGCCATAGGTTTGGGCATAGCCTTTCACCACCAATCGAGCTTTGTATCTGGCTATACTTCCATCTGCAAGCTTCTTCACTTTATAAACCCATTTATTTCCAATTACTTTCTTACCATTTGGTTTAGGAACAAGTTCCCATGTCTTGTTCTCCTCCAGTGCATTGAACTCTTCCTTCATTGCTTCTTCCCATTGCTTCTTACCTTTAGCTTCATCATAGTTCTGAGGTTCTTCATCATCTTTGACCATATATGCATAGTTCTTCTGAGTTATGTAAGAAGTATCATAAGAATACCTTTCTGGTTGTCTTCTAGTCCTGCTTGACCTTCTTGGTTCACATTCTTCATAAGTGTCTGGATACACCTCTTCATCAAATATAGGAGCTTCTTCATTCCTTCTTGTTAATCCACTTCTGGATGTACTTGCTTGCATATAGTCTTCATCTCTATTTACCTGCACAATTGGTTTTCCTTTCTCACATCTTCTTACCTCTTCTTCAAATTCTTCAGTTGTATGACTTTGATCTGCATACCAACTTTTCTGTTCATCAAATGTAACATCTCTAGAAACAATAAATTGTTTTGTTAGAGGATTCCACAATCTGTAACCCATCTGATTTTCATCATAACCAATGAACATATATTTTTCTGCCTTTGGTTCAAGTTTATGTCTAAGTTGTGATGGCACATAAGCATATGCAATTGATCCAAACACTTTACAATGATCTAGTGTTGGTTTCTTACCCCACCAAGCTTCATATGGAGTCATTCCATTGAGAGCTGCACATGGTAATCTATTCACAAGATATGTAGCTGTATTTACAGCCTCAGCCCAAAGATAATTTGGACAATTCTTCTCCTTTAGCATAGCTCTAGCAAACTCAACCAAAGTCCTGTTTCGTCTTTCTGCTACACCATTTTTTTGTGGTGTATACTTGCAAGTTATTTCTCTCTTAATACCTGCATTCCAAAGATAATCATTGAACTCTTGGGAGAAGTATTCTCCCCCTCCATTAGACCTCAGTCTCTTAAGCTTTTGACCTGTGACTCTCTCCACATATGCATGAAAATGCTTGAAAGCTCCAAACACTTCTGATCTTTCCTTCAAAACATATAATGTTATCCATCTTGTAGCATCATCAATGAAAAGAACATAATACCTTGAGCCACTAATAGATCCTTCTTTTGTTGGTCCCCATACATCTGTATGAATGAGCTCTACTAATCCATCATGTTTGAATCCTTTCTTTTGAAATGGTAACCTGTGTGCTTTACCCATTTGACATGCTTCACATTTATAAACCATATGTTGATTCTGCACATTTGGTAATCCTAGTACAGACTGATTAGCAACCATAGCTTTAATTCCTCTTTCATTGAAATGACCTAATCTCTTATACCAGAGATCAAGTTCTGTAATCACTCCATCACCATGTGTGAGCAAAGCTTGACCAATGTTCCCTTGTACTCTTAAAGTAAAGAGTCTACCTTCTTTCTGGACCTTCAACAAATACTCCTTCATTATATCCATTCTCTGGACCTTCAACAAATACTCCCTCATTTGTAAACTTGACTTGAAATCCTTTTTCAATTATCTGTCCCACACTAATCAAGTTTTTAGGTATTGTGGGAGCATACAAAACATTGGTTAGCAAATCTGCTCCACTCTTGCATTTCACTTTTCCAATTGAATGTACACTATGTCTTGTATTATCACCTGTTTGAACTGTGTGACTAGAAATACCTTTTTCCAATTCTGACATCAATTCTATGTTTCTTGACAAATGATTAGAACAACCAGAGTCAATGTAAAATACCTTTAGATCTTCTTTATCTGATGTGCTGATTGAATTCATCATCAATGATGTATGAATTTCATTCTGTGTGTCATTTGCATAGTTGTAGTAGGTGGTGTTGTAGGATTGATTATGTCCCCAACTTCTTCCTCCCCCTCTACCATAGCCTCCTCTTGGATTTTGTCTACCTCTTTGAAAATTACTTTGATATCTTCCACCTCTGCCTCTGCTATTGTTATTCTGATTTTGATTTGATCCTTGCTGATTATGCCAACAATCATGATCCAAATGATTACTCAATCCACAAATCCAGCAAGCCTTCTTGTTGTTATTCTGATTACCTCTTCCTCTTCCAAAACCTCTTGCTCTTCCTCTACCAGTGCCTTTACCTCTTGCATAATAAACTTGAGAAGTTGACTCTTCTTCATCCTTTGCTTTATTTTTATCTCCTTTCTTCTTGTTCTTCATGTACATTGGAGAACTTTGACCTTTATCTCCATCTCCCTTCAAGTCTTGCTCAAATGTGAGCATCAAACCAAGCAACTGGTTCAAATCAGGAACATAATGATTTAATGAAAGTTCAGTTGATAAGACAAAAGGTTTCCACCTTTCATCTCCTCTCAAACTTGTAAGTAGTTGAGCAATCAACCTGTGATCCTCAATATCTTCATCTATGGATCCAAGACTATCTGCTAGATCCTTCATCTTAGTGACATAATCACTAATATTTTGACTTGGCTTCTTCTTGAATGTTGTAAACTCTGACCATAGACTTGCTTTCCTTGCTTTAGTAGTGCTTTGGAAATGATACTCCAATGCATTCCATATATCTTCAGATGATTCCAATCCTCTGATGTGTGGTAGCAAATGATCAGAGATTGTATT
>CM035434.1:41523008-41525508 GCA_020310875.1 Ceratopteris richardii
AAGAAGAAGGCCTCTCAATCCATCTCAGATTATGTAACAAGAATGAAGGACATTGCAGATGCATTAGGAGCAGTTGATGAAGATATTGAGGAGGATAAATTGGTAAGGCAAATCCTTATAGGTTTGAGAGGTGATGACAAATGGAAGCCATTCATTTTGTCTACTGAATTATCACTAGATCAGGTAGTAGAGGTTGCTTTGGAAGAAATGCAGGTAGAGGATTCCAAAGTCAACAATACAACAATAACTACTACAATTATGCTTCAGATCAGAAGGAGGATTCAACACTGATAATGAATGCAACTTGTGAAAGGCAAAGTGAAGACCAAAGAGTCTTCTACATTGACTCAGGGTGTAGCAGTCACCTGAGTGGCAACATAGCTTTGATGACTGATTTGAAGAATAAGGTAACCAATCATGTAGTTCAAACAGGTGACAATACAAAGAATAATGTGAAGTCGATTGGATCAGTGAAGGCCAAGGATGGTAATACTCTCTTGAGTAAGGTTTTGTATGTTCCTACAATTCCAAAGAATCTGATAAGTGTAGGACAAATTGTTGAAAAAGGTTATGAAGTTAGGTTCACTAATGAAGGAGTGTTTGTGGAAGACCCTAGCAATGGGTATAAACAAATTGTTTCAGGAAAGAAAGAAGGAAGATTGTTCACATTGAAGATTCAAGGTAATGCTGGTCCTTGTTCACCTATGGAGGACATAAGATCTCTGAGTTAGATCTTTGGCACAAAAGGCTTGGACATTTTAATGAAAGAGGTATTAAACATATGGTTAACAATGGCTCAATGCTTGGATTGCCTAATGTTGCAGGTCAACATATGACATACAGATGTGAGGCATGTCAATTAGGTAAGGCTTATAAGCAATCTTATTCCAAGCATGGTTTTATGTATTCAGAAAAGCTTGAATTGGTACACATAGATGTGTGGGGACCATCAAAGGATTTCAGTATCAATGGGTCAAGGTATTATGTGATCTATGTTGATGATGGTACTAGATGGATCACTATCTATGTGATCAAAGATAAGTCAGATGTATTCAATACATTCAAACATTATCATGTGTATGCAGAGATAATTACAGGTCAAAAGTTGAAGAGACTAAGGTGAGATGGAGGGGGAGAGTATTTCTCTAATGAGTTTAGTGATTACTTGTTGAATGCGGTAAAAAAGAGGGAAATTACTTGCAGGTACTCTCCTCAACAGAATGGTGTAGCAGAAAGGAGAAATAGAACTCTTGTTGAGTTTGCAAGATCCATGATGAAGGAGAAAAATTGCCCAAATTACTTGTGGGCTGAGGGTGTAAATACAGCTGCATATTTGGGCAATAGACTACCATGTAAAGCTTTGCAGGGTATGACAACATATGAGGCATGCTGGGGTAAGAGATCTACTCTAGATCATTGCAAAGTATTTTGATGTTTGGCATATGCATATGTGCCATCTCAATTAAGGAAAAAATTGGAACCTAAAGCTGAAAAGTATGTGTTTATTGGATATGATGATAAGCAGATGGGATATAGGTTGTGGAGTCCATCCACAAAACAATTCCTTGTGTCTAAGGATGTTACATTTGATGAGCAAGGTACTTGGTATGCAGGTACATTTAATGTTCATGCAGGCCATGAAGAAGTTGTGAATCAAAAGAAAGGTAAATCAAAGGTTAAGATATTTGATGAAGAGGAGAACAATGAAGTACAGGTTGAAATTGAAGAAGTGCCAAGGTTTGATCCAAAATGTGATGAACCAGAAACCTCAAGGAGTGGAGAACTCAGAAGGTCATCAAGACATAAATGGCAACCTACAAGGTATAGCTATGACACTTCTTTTTTGGCTACCAAAGATTATGCTTATATGATAAAGGCAGATGAAGACCCTTCTACATATGAAGAGGCAAAAGGCAAGGACAATTGGCAGTGGTCTACAAGACAAAGAGATTTGCAGATGGAAGTGTGTCTAGGTATAAAGCTAGACTTGTTGTGAAAGGGTTTGCTCAGACATATGGTATAGATTATGATGAGACCTATAGTCCTGTGGCAAAGATGACAACCATCAGGACACTCATAGCTATTACTGCATGTAAAGGTTGGAAATTATATCAACTAGATGTGAAGAATGCTTTTCTAAACGGTTATATTTCAGATGATGTTTTCATGGAGCAACCACAAGGATTCAGAGATGAAAGGTATCCACATTATGTATGTAAGCTCAAGAAAGCTTTGTGTGGTTTTAAGCAGGCTCCAAGGGCATGGAATTATAGACTTGTGAAGTTCTTGAAAGAACTTGGTTTCCAAGTATCTAAAGCAAATAGTAGCTTGCTTGTCAAAGCAAGTGATCATGGGTTCATTTACATGTGCATATATGTTGATGATATAATTCTTACAGGTACAGCTGAGAAAGGCATTCAAAGCCTAAAGAAGCAAATCGAGAAAGAGTTCAAGATCAATGACTTGGGACACTTGTCATACTTCTTGGACATGGAGATTT
>CM035434.1:41530508-41538008 GCA_020310875.1 Ceratopteris richardii
CATTTTGTCTACTGAATTATCACTAGATCATTTTACTCCCGACTTAAATCAATTGCTAGGACGCATGCTAACCTTTGAGCAGGATGTCAAAGGTGAAGGTGATAAAAGTGCAGGTCAAGTAATGTATTCAAAGGATAAGAAGAAGAATAGCAGAGCGAAACAACAAACAAATGAAAATGAAGGAACAAATAGCCAAGCTAACTTCCTAAGAGGAAGAGGAGGTGGCAAAAGTAGAGGAAGAGGCAGAAGTAATAAAGATGGAGTTAAAGCTTGCTGGATTTGTGGTAAGACAAATCATTTAGCTAAAGATTGTTGGCATAATACTCACAATAATGGTGAATATAATCAGAACTTTAATTCAAGAGGAAGAGGTGGCAGAAATCAAAGAGGTAATTTCAGAGGTAGAGGTAGTAGAGGTTACTTTCGAAGAAATGCAGGTAGAGGATTCCAAAGTCAACAATACAACAATACCTACTATAATTATGCTTCAGATCAGAAGGAGGATTCAACATTGATAATGAATGCAACTTGTGAAAGGAAAAGTGAAGACTAAAGAGTCTTCTACATTGACTTAGGGTGAATCAATCACCTGATTGGCAACATAGATTTAATGACTGATTTGGAGAATAAGGTAACTAATCATGTAGTTCAAACAAGTGACAATACAAAGCATAATGTGAAGTCAATTGGATCAGTGAAGGCCAAGGATGGTAGTACTCTCTTGATTAAGGTTTTGTATGTTCCTACAATTCCAAAGAATTTGATAAGCGTAGGACAAATGGTTGAAAAAGGTTATGAAGTTAGGTTCACTAATGAAGGAGCGTTTGTGGAAGACCCTAGCAATGGGTATAAACAAATTGTTTCAGGAAAGAAAGAAGGAAGATTGTTCACATTGAAGATTCAAGGTAATGTTGGTCATGCCTTGTTCACCTATGGAGGACATAAGATCTCTGAGTTAGATCTTTGGCACAAAAGGCTTGGACATTTTAATGAAAGAGGTATTAAAGATATGGTTAACAATGGTTTAGTGCTTGGATAAAGTTACAGGTCAACATATGACATACAGATGTGAGGCATGTCAATTAGGTAAGGCTTATAAGCAATCTTATTCCAAGCATGGTTTTATGTATTTAGAAAAGCTTGAATTGGTACACACAGATGTGTGGGGACCATCAAAGGATTTGAGTATCAATGGGTCAAGGTATTATGTGATTTATGTTGATGATGGTACTAGATGGATCACTATCTATGTGATCAAAGATAAGTCAGAGGTATTCAATACATTCAAACATTATCATGTGTATGCAAAGAGAATTACAAGTCAAAATTTGAAGAGACTAAGGTCAGATGGAGGAGGAGAGTATTTCTCTAATGAGTTCAGTGATTACTTGTGGAATGCAAGTATAAAAAGAGAAGTTACTTTCAGGTACTCTCCTCAACAGAATGGTGTAGCAGAAAGGAGAAATAGAACTCTTGTTGAGTTTGCAAGATCCATGATGAAGGAGAAAAATCGCCCAAATTACTTGTGGGCTGAGGGTATAAATACAGCTACATATTTGGTCAATAGAATACCATGTAAAGCTTTGCAGGGTATGACACCATATGAGGCATGGTGGGGTAAGAGACCTACTCTAGATCATTGCAAAGTATTTGGATGTTTGGCATATGCATATGTGCCATCTCAATTAAGGAACAAATTGGAACCTAAAGTTGAAAAGTATGTGTTTCTTGGATATGATGATAAGCAGATGGGATATAGGTTGTGGAGTCCATCCACAAAACAATTCCTTGTGTCTAAGGATGTTACATTTGATGAGCAAGGTACTTGGTATGCAGGTACATTTAATGTTCATGCAGGTGATGAAGAAGTCGTGAATCAAAAGAAAGGTAAATCAAAGGTTCAGATATTGGATGAAGAGGAGAACAATGAAGTAGAGGTTGAAATTGAAGAAGTGCGAAGGTTTGATCCAGAATGTGATGAACCAGAAACCTCAAGGAGTGGAGAACTCAGAAGGTCATCAAGACATAAATGGCAACCTATAAGGTATAACTATGACACTTCTTTTTTGGCTACCAAAGATTATGCTTATATGATAAAGGCAGATGAAGACCCTTCTACATATGAAGATGCAAAAGGAAAGGAGAATTGGGAGAAAGCTATGCAGGAAGAGTATGATGCATTGATGGACAATTAGACATGGGATTTGGTTCATAAACCAAATAATCAAAAGATCATTGGATGCTAATGGGTCTACAAGACAAAGAGATTTGCAGATGGAAGTCTGTCTAGGTATAAAGCTAGACTTGTTGGGAAAGGGTTTGCTCAGACATATGGTATAGATTATGATGAGACCTATAGTCCTGTGGCAAAGATGACAACCATCAAGACACTCATAGCTATTGCTACATGTAAAGGTTGGACATTATGTCAACTAGATGTGAAGAATGCTTTTCTAAATGGTTATATTGCAGATGATGTTTTCATGGAGTAACCATAAGGATTCAGAGATGAAAGGTATCTAGATTATGTATGTAAGCTCAAGAGAGATTTGTATGGTTTGAAGCAGGCTCCAAAGGCATGGAATTATAGACTTGTGAAGTTCTTGAAAGAACTTGGTTTCCAAGTATCTAAAGCAGACAGTAGCTTGCTTGTCAAACCAAGTAATCATGGGCTCATTTACATGTGCATATATGTTGATCATATAATTCTTATAGGTACAAATGAGAAAGGCATTCAAAGCCTAAAGAAGAAAATGGAGAAAGAGTTAAAGATCAGTGACTTGGGAGACTTGTCATACTTCTTGGGTATGGAGATTTGATATACTCAACATGGAGTGTATGTAACTCAAGAAAGGTATTTGAAAAACTTGTTGATCAAGTTTAAAATGAATGATTGCAGGGAAGCACCTACTCCAATGTAGGTGAATCACAAATTGAGCAGATATGGAGGATAAGAATTCAAGGACATGAAGCTATATCAAAGTTTGGTTGGTAGTCTGATCTATGCTACATTAAGTAGGCCTTACTTGTCATATGCAATTGGAGTATTATCTCAATTCATGCATTGTCCTAGTAAAGAACATTGGATTGTACGACAAAGAGTATTGAGGTATATTAAGGGTACACTCAAAGAAGGTTTGTATTATGGTTTTACATTAGATACAAACATCAAGATAAATAGTGATACAGATTGGGCAGGTAATCCTGATGGTAGGAGATCAACTTATGGATACTTATGTTATGTGGGAGATAAGTAAATTTCTTGGTGTTCAAAGAAGCAACACACAGTTGCTTTATCATCTATAGAGGCTGAGTACAAAGGTATGGTTGAAGCTGCAAAGGAAATGATATCGCTTAAGACTCTTATGAAGAGTTTTGATATCACTCCGAGTACACAAACTATTCATGGAGATAACATGAGCTCATTGTATTTAGCTGCTAATCCTGTTTTTCATGCGAGGAATAAACACATTGAGATTCAATATCATTTTCTAAGAGAGAAGGTGATGGATAAAGAGATTGAAGTAATACATACTTCAACAAAAGGTCAGATAGCTGATATGCTAACCAAAAGCTTGGATGGACCAAAGCTAGAAAGATTCAAAGATATGGCAGGAATAAAGAAGATGGTGAAAACCTCAATTGATGATTGAGGGGGAGTTGTTGGTGCAGGAAAATCAACATTTGAAGTTTTGATGAAGTTTTGAAGTTAAGGACAAAAGAAAAAATCAAGATATGAAGCATATGTTCAAAGGATGAAGATGTGTATACACATGTACATTAATTTAGAGATAGTTCACTTATACTTTTGTATGGTTATAAGCTTGTACATATTTGCCTTTATATACAAGTAAAAATGTCGGTGCAAATATGAGAGAGCATGTGAATAGAGATATTAGAAGTCATATGAATCATTAGATACTCTAGAAGTGAGTAAGATCTCTCTCATCACTCCGATGTAAAGTTTTCCAGAAATGAAGAAAAATTGCACCGGATATTTCTGAGAGTTCTCCTTCTGTGTTGATTATTTTGTGAAATGTTTTTGTACAAGTCTAAGTCTATAGTTGATCGACCTCTGTACAAATTTTCAGCTTCTAATTGTAATCACGCTGAGAGAATTGAGTGTAGGAACATTTACATGTGTAAATGAAAAGAAGAGAAGTTGTAGGAGGCGCAAAATGCGATGCTAATGTTTTGGTCAGTTCTCCTTCCACAGTATAAAGTTTTGAGCAAGAAAGCACTCATTCTTTAAGTTGGAAGGTAAGCTACCTATGACAAAAAGCATTTGATTAAATGGGTTCTAGTTTGAGAGAACCAAACTTAAGAAGTTACAGGTATCAAAGTCGACTGTAAAGAACTACAGTTTTAGACATAGGTGACTTTTTAAGATAATTTCTCAAGATCTACTGATTCTTTTGGAATGGTTTACCTTGAAGGAGGTGTGCAAACTTTAGGCAACACTTTGTACAAAGTTTTATAAAAAAATTTACACAATTGATAAGCCAATGAGTGAGTTATGTGCAGCAGACTTTGTGTGTAGTCACCTTCTTCATAGTTTATCCAAAATTTTGATAATTGATCATTGATCCTCTAAATTGGTAAAGGTTTTGAGTCACTCTTGATATAGAGGTGCTCTAAATTCAAGAGTATCTTGTTCTTTTGGAGATTAACACTCTCCATCAGTGCTATGAGAGCCGAAAGTAGCAAAATTGAAGAAAGGAGGACCCCGAGTGTTGCAGTTATAAAGAATTGAACATTTGAAGATTCAAAAGGTGAAAGCTTGAAAGCAAAGCTTGAGAAGGAGGCCAGAAGATATCAAGGAAGACAAAAGGAGTATCATTTGAAGCAAAGGTAACCTTATTCCTCATAAACCTTGAAGGATTTAATACACAGGTGAAGAAAGGATGGGAGATTCTCTTTAGATAGAGAAACTGGATAGAGAGAACTATCCAGCATGGTCAATGAGGATGGAAGCTCATCTTATGAGCAAAGACTTGATAGGTTATATTACAAGTGAAGAAGAAAAGCCTCAGTTCAGATATCCTAGTGTTCCAACTAGGGAGGACTTATCAGATTTGAAGACTTGGATGAAGAGAGATGTTCAAGCCAGGAGCATTATCTATATGGCAGTTAATGACTATTTGCTACCTCACATTAGAGGTCTTGAAAGTGCAAGTGATATATGGAATCCTTTTGGAGGAGCATTTCCAAAACACCATAAAGTCGAGGAAGGCATCCTTGTGGGCAGACTTTACTACATTCAAGAAGAAGGCCTCTCATTCCATCTCAGATTATGTAACAAGAATGAAGGACATTGCAGATGCATTAGGAGCAGTTGATGAAGATATTGAGGAGGATAAATTGGTAAGGAAAATCCTTACAGGTTTGAGAGGTGATGACAAATGGAAGCCATTAATTTTGTCTACTGAATTATCACTAGATCATTTTAGTCCTGACTTAAATCAGTTGCTAGGACACATGCTAACCTTTGAGCAGGATGTCAAAGGTGAAGGTGATAAAAGTGCGCGTCAAGTACTGTATTCAAAGGATAAGAAGAAGAATAGCAGAGGGAAACAAAAAACAAATGAAGAAGAAGGAACAACTAGCCAAGCTAAATTCCTAAGAGGAAGAGGAGGTGGGAAAGGTAGAGGAAGATGCAGAACTAATAAAGATGGAGTGAAAGCTTGCTGGATTTGTGGTAAGTCAAATCATTTAGCTTTAAATGGTTGTTGGCATAATACTCAGAAGAATGGTGGATATAATCAGAACTTTAATTCAAGAGGAAGAGGTGGTAGAAATCAAAGAGGTAATTTCAGAGGTAGAGGCAGTAGAGGTTACTTTGGAAGAAATGCAAGTAGAGGATTCCAAAGTCAACAATACAACAATACCTACTACACTTATGCTTCAGATTAGAAGGAGGATTCAACATTGATAATGAATGCAACTTGTGAAAGGCAAAGTGAAGACCAAAGAGTCTTCTACATTGACTCAAGGTGTAGCAATCACCTGAGTGGCAACATAGCTTTGATGACTGATTTGGAGAATAAGGAAACTAATCATGTAGTTCAAACAAGTGATAATACAAAGCATAATGTGAAGTCAATTGGATCAGTGAAGGCCAAGGATGGTAGTACTCTCTTGAGTAAGGTTTTTATGTTCCTACAATTCCAAAGAATTTGATAAGTGTAGGACAAATTGTTGAAAAATGTTATGAAGTTAGGTTCACTAATGAAGGAGTGTTTGTGGAAGACCCTAGCAATGGGTATAAAAAAATTGTTTCAGGATAGAAAGAATGAAGATTGTTCACATTGAAGATTCAAGGTAATGTTGGTCATGCCTTGTTCACCTATGGAGGACATAAGATCTCTGAGTTAGATCTTTGTCACAAAAGACTTGGACATTTTAATGAAAGAGGTATTAAAGATATAGTTAACAATGGTTCAGTGCTTGGATTGCCTAATGTTTCAGGTGAACATATGACATACAGATGTGAGGCATGTCAATTAGGTAAGGCTCATAAGCAATCTTATTCCAAGCATGGTTATATGTATTCAAAAAAGCTTGAATTGGTACACACAGATGTGTGGGGACCATCAAAGGATTTTGAGTATCAATGGGTCAAGGTATTATGTGATTTATGTTGATGATGGTACTAGATGGATCACTATCTATGTGATCAAAGATAAGTCAGAGGTATTCAATACATTCGAACATTATCATGTGTATGCAGAGAGAATTACAGGTCAAAAGTTGAAGAGACTAAGGTCAGATGGAGGGGGAGAGTATTTCTCTAATGAGGTCAGTGACTACTTGTGGAATGCACGCATAAAAAGGGAAATTACTTGTAGGTACTCTCCTCAACAGAATGGTGTAGGCGAAAGGAGAAATAGAACTCTTGTTGAGTTTGCAAGATTCATGATGAAGGATAAAAATTTCCCAAATTAGTTGTGGGCTGAGGCTGTAAATACAGCTACATATTTGGTCAATAGACTACCATGTAAAGCTTTGTAGGGTATGACACCATATGAGGCATGGTGGGGAAAGAGACCTACTCTAGATCATTGCAAAGTATTTGGATGTTTGGCATATGCATATGTGCCATCTCAATTAAGGAACAAATTGGAACCTAAAGCTGAAAAGTATGTGTTAATTGGATATTACATTCGATGAGCAAGGTACTTGGTATGCAGGTACATTTAATGTTCATGCAGGTGATGAAGAAGTTGTGAATCAAAAGAAAGGTAAATCAAAGGTTCAGATATTTGATGAAGAGAAGAACAATGAAGTACATGTTGAAATTGAAGAAGTGCCAAGGTTTGATCTAGAATGTGATGAACTAGAAACCTCAAGGAGTGGAGAACTCAGAAGGTCATCAAAACATAAATGGCAACCTACAAGGTATAGCTATGACACTTCTTTTTTGGCTACCAAAGATTATGCTTATATGATAAAGGCAAATGAAGACCCTTCTACATATGAAGATGCAAAAGGCAAGGAGAA
>CM035434.1:41543008-41550508 GCA_020310875.1 Ceratopteris richardii
TTTCCCAACTTTGACCAGCTTTGACCGCTACCATGGACTTTCTTGATTTCTTTGAAACTTTGTATGTGAGCTTCCTTTGACATCCTTGATGCATCCTGGACTTCTCGGGGAATTCCGGCTACCTTCACCAAATATGTTTTTTGTAGGCCTTCACAAGTGAGAGAGGAGAGAAAATCTCGACGACATTCGCCCCCACTAAACCTGCAATTCCTCCGGAAGCGCCACTCTAGCATCTGTGAAAAACAAAATGTTCTAGGCATCAAATTCTTTTATAGGCAACATAAGAAACATGGAAGGAAAATTGATTATATGCATGAATCAATAGGTAACATGACATGAAGCAAAATTTGCATGAAAGAAAGAATTGAAATAGGCAACATGAATATGCATGAACAAATAGGCAACATATATGCAAGTGAACAAGCAACATTGGCAACAAGAAAGAAAAAAAAGAAGCATCAATATGAAGTGGAAGTGGATGTATTGAGTCGTTTTAAGCATCAGCTCCTCTCATCTTGAAGAAAATTTTGTACCTTTTTCATAAAGCAATCTACCTTAAATATGATTATGAACAAAGATTTATGATTTTCAAGAGACATCTTTCATCTTTAGCTTATTTTAGATCAACTCCTTTCCTACATAAATATGAATATGCTCTTTCTCTAATAACATGCAAGGAAATCTAACTAAACTCCACTAATGCATAAATCTGCCTATATAGCCCGTGATTTATTCTACTATGCCTCTTTATCCTCCTTTGGCTTGCTCTTTTTTTTTTTTTGATGATGATGATGATTCGACAACTTTATGGTTACGATCACTTTTTTGGGGTGGAAGAAAGTGTAAACTTCTTGGTAACATGTAGCAACCTTTTTTTTTTTTTTGATGACGCGGAAAAATTAAACCCCGATACAAGGTACAACCATTTTTTATGATGGAGAACAGTCGTTTAAACTCCGATACAAGTGCTGTGAGATGGACTAAGGATGTAGAAACATGCAATAGCAGGAGCTAGGATTTCAACAATTATGCTTTCGATATAGGATACATATGCATGTTTATATATGAAAGTCATGTCACCAAAATAAACCTCCAAATCTACATGCCCTATCTTTCCACAATCCTAGATTATAATCAATTCCTTAGTAGATAAGTTACTACTTAAGATACAATTTTACACAAGTAGAGAAATCATCATTTGCCCTTTTTGACTCAAGTGATGTGGATATGCAATGCAATGCAAAGACTGAAAAAAAACATGCATGAAACAAGCATGGAAAAAAAAAATAGAATGAACTTGAAAAAAAACAAAGCAACATGAACTTGAAAAATTAATGATATTTTTATATGTTTTTTTTATTTTTTTTTCCTTTTTTTATTTATATTTATATTTTTTATAACATGGATACTCCTGTTTATGAATCGGCCTCATTGTTGTCATCTTCTTCAATGTCCTCATCCAAAATGTACTCGTCATTATCACGTTTCTTGAATAGCTTTATCCTTTTACCTGCAATCAAAGTTTTTAGTGCAACACCATTTAATTCACAAAGAGCATACGTACCATTGTTGTTGACTTTTGATACAATGTATGGCCCAAACCACCGTTGAGTGAGCTTTTTGCGTGCATCATATTGAGAGTCAAATGTACTATCATAAATGAGCACCCAATCTCCTACTTCAATTGGCTTAGGACGCAATCGATGAGTTTTATCAAAATAATGCTTGTTCTTCATTCTAGATTCTCTTAATTTTTCAACAGCATCATCAAGTCTTAATTTACCTTGTTCTAACTGTTTAATACGCAAACTCAAAAAATCATCAGTAGACATGTTTTCAGACCAAGGCAAATTTGACCATGCAGAAATATGAGACTGAATTGGAAACAATGGTTTTTGACAGTACATGAGTTCAGCAGGCATATATCCAGTAGTACGTGTGCATGTCATTCTATCTGCCCAAAGTGCAAAAGGTAAGAATTTAGGCCATTGTTTGATGTCACCGTTACATGCTTTAGATATGGCTTTCACAATAGGTGGATGCCCTCTCTCTATTTTACCATTGGCCTCTGGATTATATGCAGTAGTGAGAGACAAACGAATACCGTGACGCTCAAAGAACTCTTTAGCTTCTCTCGCATTTAACTCTCCACGATCGGCAACTACTTTCTCTATGTACCCAAAGCGACTTATGACATCTTCAAGCAAGAATTTGCAAACATTGTAAGTGGTCTTAGATCGTAATGCACGTCCCTCTACATGATTAGTTAAATCTTCTCTTGCAAGTACAATGTAACGCATTTTGTCAATACCTTTAGGCATAGTTACAAGATCTACTACCCACTTGTAGTGAATACAAGGTGGATAAGTAGGATGCAACGGATCTCTATGTTTGACTGATGAATGAAGTTGACAAGTAGAACATGTACAAACATAGCTACTAATGTCAACATACATCCTAGGCCAATAATAGGTACTTCTAATTTTTTCATATGTTCCAAAAAATCCTTTATGACCTGCCCATAATGTCTCATGCATTTCCTTCATTACTTGCAATTGAAGACCTCATTTTCCTAGGACTCGTTGTGGATTCTTAACCTTACCCTTAGCATGTCTCCAAAGATAACCATTACATAGGAAAAAGTTATAAGCTCGTTTCCTACTGTTACGGAATCTATTCGTAGTCCAGCTAGGTAATGGTTGTAGTGTACTGAGATACTTTCCTATGTCTCTCCATTCATCTTCGTACTCAGACTCATGAAATTTCTCATACTCATATATATGTGGAACATAGTCAACTAAATTCACATTCTTTATTAGATCACTTTCAAGATCATCATCAAATCTAGCTCTCGATAACATATTAGCAATTGAGTTTGACTTACCTGAAATATGAACTAACTCAGGATTTATGAACTGAATATATGAGATCCATCTAAGCATGGCTATATCAAGAGATGAACAATTGGCTATCATTCCAATGAGAGGCAAACAATCAGTCTCAACTTTGACATTTGCACCAATGAAATATTCTTTGTCTGTTTTCAAAGCTGTTACCATACCCCATAGTTCTCGTTTGATTTGTGGATATTTTCGTTGTGTTTCATGTAGAATTTTGGCACCAAACGTAATTGCATATCTATTCCCTTCACTATCATCTTGACTTATGACCCAACCTATACCAATAGGACTAGTATCAACAGTCAATATAATAGGTTTGTTAGCATAATAGTCTACACGCTTAAGGATGGGAGCTTTAAGCAATAATTTCTTCAATTTACACATAGCTTGAGTGTGTTTGTCAGTCCAAATAAATTTTCGTTTCTTCCTCAACAAGTCATAAAGACAATCAGCAACATGAGCAAAGTGAGGGATCCAAATAACATAAAAGATGCAAGCACCAAGAAATCTACGTACCTCACTCACGTTGTTACATGTTTCAGAAATCTTGCTAATGGCATCAACTTTTTGTGGGTATGGATTTCGACCATAATGGCCACATAAATGTCCAACAATAAGTACCTCGTTGACACCAAAAACAGATTTCTCTATGGAAAATGTGAGACCTACCTCTTCAAATCGTTGAAATATTCTTTCACAATCAGAGATATGGTCAAGAACAAATTTACGACATCCCGATGAATCTAAAGTAATGTCCTTTACATGTTCCTCACTCCCTTTGATTGGAATATCATCAATGAATGGCATAGTTATATGAGGGATAAAGTCATGTAAGACCATATTCATAGCACTCATCATATGAGCCACAGAATTAGTCGCTCCTTGAGGTAAAGTACACATTCGCACTAAGCCTAAAGGAGTTTTCATTGTGGTTATGTCACGATTAGCAATTGCTAATTGGAATTGGTCATATCCAGAATGTAGATCACCCATTGAATAGATAGAATGTCCTGAAAATGATTCAGCAAACTCATCTACAATGGGTCCTGTTCCTACATTCCTTATGGTGACTTTATTGACGGGTTGGAGATCTTGAATAAAACGTACTTTCCCATTCTTTTTAGGCACAGTGAACCATCTGTTTGAGTAAGGTGCAAAAGATGGCTCTAAAATTCTCATGCTTATCTTCTCCTTAAGTAGTTTCATTAGCTTAGGTAAGTGAGCCTTTGGAACAGGTATAGGACGAAGATTCCATGGAATATGTGGAATAGTAAAGATTATCATGGGTGCAACTAGCTTAGGATCTACACAACCAATCTCATGAGGATACATAGTAAAGGATTTTACGTATGACTCCCTCAAATTTATCTCTCTCTGATGGCAAAAGAAAGTCATGATCTCTACCAATTTTCACCTGTTTGATTGTCTCATCCGTGAATGTATGTCCTATGTTTTTCTTATCCCGAAGAGTTGGATCATTTTTCACATCAATAATTTTTTCATTACTTCCTTGAGGTAATGGTTGAGCTATGGGTTTGATTTTTTTTTCTACAGTTTTGTACTTTGTTTCAACTAAGGCATCATGTGTTTGGTTAAATTTTGAGCACTTGTCAACATTGAGAGCATACTCTTGGATTAGAGCATACTCATCAAGGGAAGAAAGAAGAATAATATGGGAATTAGAATTTTGTTGAAGACATAACTCTAACTCCTCAAGAGTAGAGAAACAATGAGATGTTTCAATCACATGCTCAATGTTCTCATCATGTTCCATGATTTTGTTGTTTTTATAATTTTTTTGGGTTTTTTGGATAAAAGACTTGGACAATTGACTCTTATGAAGAAAATCTAATCTAGAATGTGGAAAACAAAGTGACAAACTATTGAACAGGTTGGTTGGCTGCGAGATGTCAAACCAATATCCACTGTTGTCCCGCTCAACAATGGATTCTATCCAAAATTTTGATCATATGTAGCTCCAAACATGAATCGAGGCACAATCACTACAAGCATGCTCATGACCCTAAGTAACAATAGGTTTCTTTCTAATTGACAATCGATTCCTAGGATGATTCACTCCTACTGTCATGACTTGAAGTGATTGCATTCCATCCTTAGACTTGAATCTAGCATAGGTAGACCCATCATCCATGGCTTTAGTTTCCATACGACTCTCACAAATAAAGGGTTGACCTAAGAGAACTTCATAGGAGCAATTATCTTGAATAAAAAAGTGAAATTCTTCTGTGATTCCTCCTATGGATATGGGCACACTAGCACAAGCTCCATACAGGGTACCTACACCATTATCTGCAGTTCTCATACGCCATCCATAATCTTTATCTATGGGCCATCGAAACTTATCATAGACTTCTCTTGAAATCACATTGATTTCAGAGCCGGAATCTACTAATGCATTTACAGTGATAGTGTTCTTATCATTTCCTATTTTAACATGCATCTCTGATGTACCTCTAGACCAAAATGTTCTTTTAAAGTGACTTTCAGGATTGTTTTCATGATTTTCATGGTCAGGTTGAATAGGTCCTAAGAAATTTTTATTAACATTTACTTCATCATCATCAAAGTCCTCTTCATCAGATTCATCAAAGTTTAAGGCTTCATTCATAGCTTGATCTTGATCTAGAGAATCTTGCATCTCAGTATCTAGATTAAGCGAAAACCTCTTCCTTTTAATTAGGCCGATAAAGTTATCTTTAAAAACAGGCTTTGCGATAGAGAAAACTTGTTCTAAAGACATAGTCACTTACTCTTAAGCAAAATGTCATCTAAGATCTCCATAGGATCTATTTTTCTCTCAATTTCTGAAATCAAGATGGCTTTAGGTTTTCTCTTTGGTTTCTTTTGTTTTTGCTCAGGGTCTTGTTTTTGTTCATGTTCTCGTGTTTGGTCTTCAATTTGTTTTGATTGTTCTTGTTTATCTAAAGGCTTTGGTTCTGTTTTTCTTTGCTTTGTCTTCTTCACTTTTTGTTTCTCCTCTTGTTTTTGTTCATTGGGTTCTGATTCTTGTTTTTTATCTTTGGATTTATGATGTTTCTCCTTGCTCTATGATTGTTTCTATTCCCTCTGAGGTTTGTTTTCGAGTCACTCTTCTTTCACTAGGCTCAGCTTCATCTCTTTTTCGTTTTTCTTCTACATTGGATATGTGAGAAATAAGAGATTGATCTTCTATCGGTGACTCCCAAGCCGTTATTCTCCTAATCTCATCCCGTGCTCTTACTAAAGCCTCTATGGAAAAATCACCTTCCTTTGTGGGTTTACTTGATTCTACTTGTTGTTCATCAAGAGCTTCTAGTTTCACTCCTCTAGTTCCTACGTCCATTATGGTTATATTTTCATAATGTTTTTTCATTCCTCCCTTACCATAATTTCCTTGCAAAGGTAGCCTAGATCGATAGTCACAAATTTTCTTGTCTATGTCTATTACTAGTCGTTGCTCCTTAGCAGCCTTCAATAATTCACAATCTCTCAAAAAGTGCTCTAACGAATCACACCAAGGACACCTACGAGGGCCACGCATAAAACCATTTTGATTTTGAGGATTTTGATTAACTTGTGGTGGGAAATTTTGAAATTGAGGATTTTGTTGATAAGGTATTGCTTGAACAGGATAATTAGGATTTTGAAAATGCAATTGATGTATTTGAGCAGCTTGGGGAGCAACATGTGGTACTTGAGGTGCAAGAGGAGCTTCCATATTATACGGTTGATGATTTTGAAAATTTTGATTTTGAGGATTTTGAAAAGCTATTTGAGAAGCTTGAGGATACAGGTTCTGATACATTTGAGGATTTTGCACATGAGGATGAGGATTTTGCATTGGAGGAACTTGATATGCTTGAGTAGGAGCTACTTGTGGATTTTGATTGGTAGCTATAACATGTTGATTAGGCTCTTGAAAAGTCATTGGGTTCATTTGATTTTGGAAAGTTTTGGTGTAATTAGATTGTAAAGCATCTATAGTCTTGGCCAAATTGGATTGTGTAGCAATAAGACTTTCCATTTGCTTAGTGAGAATATCCACTTGAGATTGTTCAACTACACTTTTATTTGGCTCTACTTTAAAACCTTGATTAGGCTCCATCATTTGAGGCATAGGAGTAGAGTCAAAAAGCATAGCATGGGATTGTTCTCTAACTTGCTCCTTAGTTTGTGGAAGGCTAGCTTGAGGAAGACTAGTTTGCTCATAAAGCATGGATTGTCTTTGATGTCTATGGGCTACAGCCTCTACTACTTTACGCACTTTTTGCCAATTGTCAGTAAGACCATAGCGCTTATCTGGTTCTTCTAATCGCCGTTCAACTTCCCTACGAGTTTCAGGATGAAGAAGCTTAAGAAAATTGATCACAAGATCAGGTTCCAAAGTTATCTTATCCTCATCAGGAAGTTGTTCATAGCGTTTAATATACTCATTTTGTAAGTGAGTAATAGAGCTACTAGGCTTTGGAGAATTGAACCATCGTAAGAATCCATCTCGATTATGTTGGCTATAATCTTCAAGATAGAATTCTTTGAGCATCTCCTTTCTAAAATCACTCCAAGGAAGACTATCATATTGAGTGACACGGTTTATGATAGA
>CM035434.1:41568008-41570508 GCA_020310875.1 Ceratopteris richardii
TTCCTTTCTAGGACAATGCATGAACTGTGAAAGCACACCAACTGCATATGACAAATCAGGCCTTGTTAATGTAGCATAAATCAAGCTACCAACCAAACTTTGATAGAGCTTCATGTCTCTGAATTCTTCTCCTCCAAACCTAGACAATTTATGGTTCACTTCCAATGGTGTAGGTGCAACCCTGCAATCTTCCATATTAAATTTGGTTAGCAAATTTTTAAGATACCTTTCTTGGGTCACATATACTCCATGTTGAGTATATAAAATCTCCATTCCCAAGAAGAATGACAAGTTCCCCAAATCACTGATTTTGAACTCTTTCTCCATCTGCTTTTTGATCATTTGCATTCCTTTATCATCTGTTCCTGTAAGTATTATGTCATCAACATAAATACAAACATAAATGAATCCATCTTCACTTGCTTTGACTAGCAAGCTACTATCTGCCTTTGATGCTTGAAATCCAAGATCATTCAAGAACTTTACAAGCCTATAATTCCATGCCCTTGGGACCTGCTTTAATCCATACAAAGCTCTCTTGAGCTTACACACATAATTTGGATTCAATTTTGATCTTTGAATCCATCTGGTTGCTCCATGTAAACTTCATCTGACATGTAACCATTCAAAAAAGCATTTTTAACATCTAATTGAGATAGCTTCCAACCTTTACAAGCAGCAATTGCTATGAGAGTTCTGATGGTTGTCATCTTTGCCACAGGACTATAAGTCTCATCATAGTCCACTCGATATGCCTATGCATACCCTTTCACAACAAGTCGAGCTTTGTACCTAGACACACTTCCATCTGCAAATCTTTTTGTTTTGTACACCCACTTACATCCAATAATTTTCTGGCTATTAGGTTTAGGAACCAAATCCCAAGTCTGATTCTCTATCAATGCATCATACTCCTCTTGCATGGCTTCTTACCAATTTTTCTTGCCTTTGGCTTCATCATATGTAGATGGATCTTCATCTGCTTTTACCAAATAAGCATAATCTTTAGTAGTCAAGAATGAGGTGTCATAGCTATACTTTGTAGGTTGCCATTTGTGCCTAGATGACCTCCTAACTTCTGCACTTTTTGAAGTCTCTGGTTCATCATATTCTGGATCAAACCTTGGCCTCTCTTCAACTTTAACCTGTACTTCATTATTCTCATTTTCATCAAGTAATTGAATCTTTGCTTTACCTTTCCTTTGATCCACTACTTCTTCAACATCTGCATGTACATTATATTTACCTGCATACCAAGTACCTTGCTCATCAAATGTAACATCCTTGGATACAAGGAATTGCTTTGTGGATGGACTCCACAACCTGTATCCCATTTGCTTATCATCATAACCAATGAATACATACTTTTCTACCTTAGGCTCCAACTTGTGTCTCAATTGAGATGGCACATATGCATATGCCAAACATCCAAATATTCTGCAATGGTCCAAGGTAGGTCTCTTACCCCACCAAGCTTCATATGGTGTCATACCTTGCAAAGCTTTACAAGGCAATCTATTGACCAAATAAGTAGCTGTATTAACAGCCTCTGCCCACAAATAATTTGGGCAATTCTTCTCTTTCATCATGGACCTAGCAAACTCAACAAGAGTCCTATTTCTTCTTTCTGCTACCCCATTTTGTTGAGGAGAGTACCTGCAAGTAACTTCTCTCTTTATACCTGCATTCCACAAGTAATCATTGAATTCACTTGAAAAATACTCTCCCCCTCCATCTGACCTTAGTCTCTTCAATTTTTGACCTGTAATCCTTTCTACATATGCATGATAGTGTTTAAATGTATTAAACACTTCTGACTTTTCTTTAATCACATAAATTGTGATCCACTTGGTAGCATCATCAACATATATGACATAATATCTTGAACCATTTATACTAAAGTCCTTTGAAGGACCCCACACATCTGTATGCACCAACTCAAGTCTTTTTGAATACATAAACCCATGCTTGGAATAGGATTGCTTATGAGCCTTACCTAATTGACATGCCTCACATCTGTATGTCATGTGTTGACCTGCAATGTTAGGCAACCCAAGCACTGAATCATTATTAATCATGTCTTTGATACCTCTTTCATTGAAGTGTCCAAGTCTTTTATGCCAAAGATCCAATTCAGATACCTTCTGCTCTCCATATGTGAACATAGCATGTCCAACATTTCCTTGTACCTTCAATGTGAAGAGCCTCCCTTCTTTCTTTCCTGTAACAACCTGTTTATACCCTTGACTAGGGTCTTCAACATAAACTCCATCATTAGTGAATCTTACCTCATATCCTTTTTCCACAATTTGACCTACACTGATCAAATTCTTTGGAATTGTGGGAACATAAAGAACCTTACTCAGAAGAGTGCTCCCATCTTTAGCCTTGACTGAACCAATTGACTTTACCTTATGCTTTGTATTATCACATGTCTGAACTGTATGATTAATTGCATTATGATCTAGATCAATCATCAAAGCAATATTTCCACTTAAAT
>CM035434.1:41580508-41583008 GCA_020310875.1 Ceratopteris richardii
TATACTCCATGATGAGTATAAGAGATCTCCATTCCCAAGAAGAATGATAGGTTCCCCAAATCACTGATTTTGAACTCTTTCTCCATCTGCTTCTTGATCATTTGTATTCCCTTATCATCTGTTCCTGTAAGTATTATGTCAGCAACATAAATACACACATAAATGAATCCATTTTCACTTGCTTTGACTAGCAAGCTACTATCTGCCTTTGATGCTTGAAATCCAAGATCATTCAAGAATTTTACAAGCCTATAATTCCAAGCCCTTGGGGCTTGCTTCAACCCATACAAAGCTCTCTTGAGCTTACATACATAATTTGGATTCACTTGATCTTTGAACCCATCTGGTTGCTCCATGTAGACTTCATTTGAAATGTAACCATTCAAGAAAGCATTTTTAACATCTAATTGAGACAACTTCCAACCTTTACAAGCAGCAATTGCAATGAGTGTCCTGATGGTTGTCATCTTTGCCACAGGACTATAAGTCTCATCATAGTCCACTCCATATGTCTGTGCATACCCTTTCACAACAAGTCTAGCTTTGTACCTAGACACACTTCCATCTGCAAATCTTTTAGTCTTGTAAACCCACTTACAACCAATGATTTTCTGACTATTAGGTTTAGGAACCAAATCCCATGTTTGATTCTCTATCAATGCATCATACTCCTCTTGCATAGCATCTTCCCAATTCTTCTTCCCTTTGGCTTCTTCATATGTAGAAGGGTCTTCATCTGCTTTTACCAAATAAGCATAATCTTTAGTAGTCAAGAATGAAGTGTCATAGCTATACCTTGTAGGTTGCCATTTGTGCCTAGATGATCTCCTAACTTCTGCACTTCTTGAGGTCTCTGGTTCATCACATTCTGGATCAAACCTTGGCCTCTCTTCAACTTCAATCTGCACTTCATTACTCTCACTTTCATCAAGTAATTGAATCTTTGCTTTACCTTTCCTTTGTTCCACTACTTCTTCATCATCTGCATGTACATTATATTTACCTGCATACCAAGTACCTTGCTCATCAAATGTAACATCCTTGGATACAACAAATTGCTTTGTGGATGGACTCCACAACCTGTATCCCATTTGCTTATCATCATAACCAATGAATACATACTTCTCTGCCTTAGGCTCCAATTTATGCCTCAATTGAGATGGCACATATGCATATGCCAAGCATCCAAATATTCTGCAATGATCCAAGGAAGGTTTCTTACCCCACCAAGCTTCATATGGTGTCATACCCTGCAAAGCTTTACAAGGCAATCTATTAACCAAATATGTAGCTGTATTAACAGCCTCAGCCCACAAATAATTTGGGCAATTCTTCTCTTTCATCATGGACCTTGCAAACTCAACAAGAGTCCTATTTCTTCTTTCTGCTACCCCATTTTGTTGAGGAGAGTACCTGCAAGTAACTTCTCTCTTTATACCTGCATTCCACAAATAATCATTGAACTCATTTGAAAAATACTCTCCCCCTCCATCTGACCTTAGTCTCTTCAATTTTTGACCTGTAATCCTTTCTGCATATGCATGATAGTGTTTAAATGTATTAAACACTTCTGACTTTTCCTTAATCACATAAATTGTGATCCACCTGGTAGCGTCATCAACATATATGACATAATATCTTGAACCATTTATACTAAAGTCCTTTGAAGGACCCCACACATCTGTATGCACCAATTCAAGTCTTTCTGAATACATAAATCCATGCTTGGAATAGGATTGCTTATGAGCCTTACCTAATTGACATGCCTCACATCTGTATGTCATGTGTTGACCTGCAATGTTAGGCATTCCAAGCACTGAATCATTGTTAATCATTTCTTTGATACCTCTTTCATTAAAGTGTCCAAGTCTTTTGTGCCAAAGATCCAATTCTGACACCTTCTGCTCTCCATATGTGAACATAGCATGTCCAACATTTCCTTGTACCTTCAATGTGAAAAGCCTTCCTTCTTTCTTTCCTGCAATAACTTGTTTATACCCTTGACTAGGGTCTTCCACATAAACTCCATCATTGGTAAACCTTACCTCATAACCTTTTTCCACAATTTGACCTACACTGATCAAATTCTTTGGAATTGTGGGAACATAAAGTACCTTACTCAGAAGAGTGCTCCCATCCTTAGCCTTGACTGAACCAATTGACTTTACCTTATGCTTTGTATTATCACCTGTCTGAACTGTATGATTAATTGCATTATGATCTAGGTCAGTCATCAAAGCAATATTTCCACTTAAATGATTACTACATCCTGAATCAATATAGAACACTCTCATGTCCTCATGTGAGGTTTCACATGTATTCATAATGAGAGTCGAATCCTCCTTTTGATCTGATGCATAGTTGTAGTAGGTGTTATTATAGGATTGATTTTGGAAGTTTCTTCCACCACCTCTTCCAAAAGAATTCCTACCACCTCTACCTCTGAAATTTCCTCTCTGAAATCTACCACCTCTTGCTCTTTGATTAAAGTTCTGATAAT
>CM035434.1:41593008-41613008 GCA_020310875.1 Ceratopteris richardii
CATGTTCAAGCCATTGGCAACAGCCCCATGCTTGAAAACAAGGAGAATAGGGAGTCAAGGATCCTAGTCCATGAGGAAAATACAAGCAAATACAACTACTCTACTCACACAAAGGAGAGGCATGCATAGACACACACACCACTCTCACACACTCACAAGACACAATATATGTAAATGTAAATAGTCTTCTTGGAGTAAATGAGAGCATCTTCCATTGATAAAGGATTTTACATGAGAGTACGTCGACCAAAAGCTCCCCTCTTATTTATAGGCTAAGCTCTATTCCCCATGTGCCTCTTTGAAGAGTCAAAAAGGTGATTCTCTCTCTAACTTTCAATCTTCTAAGATATTTTGATCAATTAAGTAACTACCAAATCCCAATGAAGGGCATGCGTGAGCATGCTTCTATGTGGGATTTTCTAGAGAGCCAAAAAGGTGAAATGTGAGAGACCTCTTCACTAAGGTATATAGGAGAATATTAAAAAGTGCTCTAGGAGAGTGTTCATATGTATCACTCACATATATACAAAAAAAAGGTTATTTCTCATGGTCTAGAGAGGGTTCCCATGCACCATTGAGGGTGTGTGCATACCCTACACTCTTCCCCCCCTAGACTTTGTCGTCCTCGACAAAGCTAAGGGAAGAGGGTCGTACATAACTGAACTTGATCCAAGTTGAAATCTTTAGGTCTTCAAAATCTGCAATTCTTCAGTATGCAAAGCTTCAGGCAGCAACTCTTCAGCTCTGCATAATATGCAAATCTGCAAGCCGTCAGACCTTTCTTCAATCTGCAAATCTTCAGTCTTCAAAGCTGGGCAACACAATCCCCTTGGGGGGCAGTCAGCCTAGCATGCATCCCATTGTGCAGTCCCATGTAAGATGGTTGAAGCTCTTGCAAGGAGCTCCTAAACCTGAAATAAAAACATACATAACCAGTAGACTGTTCCTGGAAAAGGAGGTTGAATAGAACATTTAATCCAAATTTAGTTTCCATTCTGGGGAGCATTAACTTGTACAGGACTAGCTTCGTTAAAGAGACATCCTCTTGAAAATTTCCCTATTCCTGCAATCCAAAAAAATATAGCACCACAAGCGAGGATCCAAACAGGAAGCACGAGCCTTTAGTTCTTCGTTACTTACTGTACTCCCATAATTGTTCCTAGATGAGTTATCACAGAGGTGCAAGTGTGGTACCTTTCATTAAAAATCTTGAGATAGTGTGGGACTTGTCTAAGGAGTGATCACATATACAATAGAAGGGAAAAGGTGCACATTCAACTAAACGTGGGGTGGATTAATCATAGATGGTTAAAGAAATGTGGGTACTTCACCCGAGAACGTGGAAATTCCCACAATCAAATCCCACAAAACTGAGCAAGTGGAAATTCTGGTCACAATCTTGGGGCACATGTTCAATTTCTAAAAATATGGATCAATAGGTATCCTTGAAAATTAGAGGCCACACTCATCCCCCTCTTTGGCCTCAAGCTCCCTGTAACCTGCAAAACTTCATTCATCACCAGTCACACTAGCCAGCATTTTGGTTGTCCTTCCTGTGAAGCTTTACAATAGTTAGACTTATGTATGAAACTTATCAAACTCACACAGAGATTCAGTAGCAAAATCTTAGAGGAACATTGTGTGAATGATCAATATGTTATACCCCCAACACCTAGAAAACAAGCTCCAAATAGTAATTAAGCAAAAGGTTCGTTTTGCAAATCTTCTAGTCACCTAAGCAGAGAAGTGAAACAAGAATTAAATGAGAGCCACATGAGTGTTGTGAAACCAGTGAGTGACTTCCCTGAAAAAAAACAATAACTCATTTTGTGATTTTCATAATTAAACAATATCGAATAGGTTTGAATCCGTAGTTTCACTCACTATATGCATGTGAACCTGTATCTTTCCTTTGATGAACACATGCTTACATCACAATGACCTTTTTTGAAGCACAAGCATTATCCACCCAACCTCCCCTACTTTTGAGCCATAGTCATGAGGTACACAAGGAGGTCAATCATTCATCCTTTTATGCTAAGAACATCTAAGTGAAGCACCAGATGCAAAAGAGCCAAGAACCAATTCCAGCAGCTTGTTATACCAGTGAGATACACTCCCTTGTACATGGGCAGTCACATCCTTTCCATGGACAGTTGGTAGTACACACAACATCGTTCCTAAGTTATACTCCAGCCTTTGTGGCTTTTAAGCCTGCCAATTTTAGTTCCTGCTGCCTAGCATCAAAGTGTCTTCCTGATTCTTTTAATGCTAGTGTAACCTTTTCTTATTACTCTACTTCAAATGATTAGCCAAGAAATATGAAGTTACAGAAACTCCAAGCCCACATAACCTTTTGGCGGAGACAAAATCAACAGGACAATCCTAGATTAGTCATTCTTATACCAAGGAACAATAATATTACAATCACAACACAACCCGTGTTTCTTCCAAAAATTTCCATAATCTGCCTTATGCAAGTAGTATGTCAAAGGGAGCTTGACAGTAGGCCCGTCTTCACTTCGTATCCTCCCATCCTGAAGGTCAGTAAAATAAGAAAAATTGATTGCTTCACATTATTCATAGCAATGAAAACCACAAGATTTTTTCCTGAAGTTGAAGACGTGGTCACAACTCCCCTCAAAGAAAGATCCAAACTTCAGCCCATCAAGCTGTTGATTTTTCTATGCAAGTTGAAGGTGGGCAACCACAACAAGAAAGCATAGAAGGCAAATTTTAGACACATCAGCCATACAACCCAGTTCCTGTTTATATCAGAGAGAGGCCAACCTGTATAATTTTTTTTTTGGAAATTTTTGACCCCTAAGTGATCCTTCATACCTTCAAAATAGTCCCAAACCAAGAGGCAATTCCCTAAAAGTGTAGAGCAGGCTTGCATATAAATAAGGATATTTGCACATCATATGAACATCCTCAATTATCTTTTCATGGAGTAGATTAGATAAGAAATGAAGTTCTTGTCATTGTAAAAAAAATGGCACATTCTGGTGCAAGAGAATTCAAACAACCCGATTGCTGGCATCCTACTCACTCCCCAACTTAGTAGAACTTCTGTCTTTAATAACAGCTATCTACTGTTTTGGACATGATCCCAAAAGTGGTCATCCAGAAGAATCGACATTTTGAAATAAAGAACCAGCATTATACTTCTCAAAGTCTACTGAACATGTGCATCATCCCAGAATGATGGTTACTTCATATACGTGAGATCATTAAAATGGCTCACAGATTTTCTGTCACAATATATAGAACTGACCTAAAGATTTATTGGTCAAGCCGTGCAAGCAAAAAATGTTGAGAGATCCATGCTCCATCCTTTTGTCCAAAGCTAGTTTCATTCTCATGCAAGTTCACTTATCCCACATGCAAGGGAATTCTCCCAAAATCCATATAATCAAGGCCTCCCTTCACTCCTCACAAGTAATTCCAGTCTAGCTCATTGCCAAGAGTGTGCTCCCACTCCTCATGGAGTCACCATGCTCATAGAGCATCTCATGTAAGTCATTTCCATTTCCATTTTAATTCATTCATAATGTTTTGTTATCTTTTGTTCCTTCCTCCTTAGCTTGTTAGATTTGTGAATGTGAGTAGAGTAGGAGTAGTCCTTTTTCATTTCAACATGGTATCAGAGCATAGGTTAATTATTTTTCCTTTTGAGTTTCTCTTTCATTAGTTTCATCATTTACATCTACCCTATTCTTATACCCTCCCTCCCTCCCATATCACATATTTACAATAAGGGTGGTTTTACACACTATTTGCATGTTTTCCTTTAAGCATCATTAGCATAATTTCTTTACCCTTCCTATTCATCATCATAGTTTCCTTTTGTTATTCTTGCATCAATATATTTTCATGTGTTTATAAACACTCTCACGTAATTATATGTGTTTATGAGCACTTTGACAAGGAGTGGTTGACGAACGCAACCAAGAGAGTTGGCAAACATAGCTAGTTTCGAATGAGAAACAAGGAGGGAATGTAAGCATCTAAAACTGCAAGAATGGCTTGGTCTTCATCAGAGTGCACAAATCTTCATGACAGCGCATCAGAAGCATACTTTCTTATGATCATGGAAGTACATCTATGGATGGGCTTTCTCATCATGTCCTCTTGGCAGAGACAATGTTGCAGAGAGAGTTGTGCATCATGCGGCACCATCATGTCCCCGTAGCTTGATCAGAAGCTACATAAATGCCTCTAGACATGATGATAAGGTGGCTATGGAGGATGGTCCTTGAATGGCTAACAGAGATGAAACACCGCATGATTCAGACATAATCAGATATGCTGAAGACGAAAAGCCATTGAAGCTGAGAGTCCACACTAATAGCATCGGGAAGTAGTTCCAGGACGATGTCTGATCATCTGCAAGCACGAAATGCAAACAATTCCTGATGCAGATGCATGATATCAGCCTCCGCCCATCATGGAGATTGCACAGAGAGGTATCGACAGAGGATGCTGCCTGGAATCCTAGAACGCGTTGCCTGCAATACAAGTTGCCCAGCTTGGAGGACTCGAGGTCGACTTCCATATCCGACTCGATGTCAGTAGAGATGGAAACTTTGCGGCTAGAACTGGCTGGTAGCGTAAGCGAGAAGCTGAATCCAGAAGCTCCAATTACTCAGGGCACACCTTTGCATTGCTCAACTGTGGAAGATCTTCTCGAAAAAAAAAAGGTGTGCAAGGAAGCTATGGCACAAGGGAAAGATGACAGACAATGTACATATCAGAAGGGGATGGAAATGAAGGCTTCTCAGAATGAAATCAAACACGCGCAACTATTATTCTGAGTACACAGAAGAGAGATTGTCAGGAAATAGTGAAGAAATTCCATGGCTGGCACTATGAACATGAAGGAGAAGGGACCCAGATCTGTGCTTATGCTGGCCCCAACAGAGTCCCATGGTTTCAGGACGAGTCACGTACTCAGAATTCGCAAAGGTTCATTGAACAAGATGGGCATGTGTCTATTGTCAGTGCTCAGCCTGCATCCCCAAAGTTTTGGTGCTCCTTCAGTTTGCCAAATTCTGTAGTTAGATGATTCTGCAGTCATCCCCAACTGCCCTTTGAGAAAGACGCACGTCTTGCGGATGATGGAATATGTGGTGCAGAAATTTCAACTTCAAAACCACTCAATGAGCGGTTATAATCTTAGAGCAATCAACGTCAGCCAATAACATATGAGTTTATCCTAAATAAGCCAAGGACTCATTGGTGAGCTACATTATATGCGTTGCTTCTGTACATTTGGAGAGCAAGCATGAGTAAGTTTTGTGTTCTTCACTACAAGAAGCATTTGTATTGCTTTCTACTTACCTCTGGAAGGTGACATGCAATTCGTGGTGGCATATAAGCCAAATTAATGTGTGCCAACATGATCTCTATGCAGAGGTTATACCTTTTAGAGATCATACATACTCTCAAGCATTTGTTTCTCCACGAGTGTCTTCTTTGAAGCAACAATTTATCAAGAGATACATCCTATATATTCTTTAGCCATGAAGTCTTACGATAAGTACTTGTATAAATATGCATGCCATAAAGCATATGTGATTGGCTCTCTTGTAAAGGGATTAGACACCATCATGGAGGATTATCATGATAGGACCTTCCCTATGAGCTATACATTTCATCATTGTAAATGATGCTCAAACACATCAACGCACATTTGTAAGGGACTAGATACTGCCACAAGAAAGTGGTAAGACCTTCCCTCGAGACATACATTCTCTCTCATTTGGATGATAGTAAAATCAAAGAAAGATAAGAGCTCCACCATGGATATGGCACACAAAGCTACCTTCAAGATCGAGATGAAGACCTAGGAAGCAAAGGACCAAAGCTTCTACACCAACAACAAAAGCACCAAGAGGAATCAACAACAAGGAGTTCGCAAGAAGGAAGAAGGCCCTACCAAAGATCCCATCAATGGATCCAAAAGAAATCAACAAAGAACGCAAAGCAAAAGGAGATGGCAAATGGTTCCATAAGCACTACCTACCCCATGATGTAAACCCTTGTACATGTCTAGGGATCCCATATGTCCCTAGATCCCATAAAAAAAACCACTTGGATCCCAAATGTCCAAGTATATGTCTTGGGATCCCATATGTCCCAAGATCCCAGGGATGCCATATGTCCCAAACTTGGATCCCATATGTCCAAGTTATGTCTAAGGATCCCATATGTCCTTAGATCCTAAAAACCAAATGGACTAAGTGATCCCATATGTCACTAGTTCCCCATATTAAAAACAAAAGGGTCATCACATGGGGGGGGGTGTTGAGAGATCCATGCTCCACCCTTTTGTCCAAAGCTAGTTTCATTCTCATGCAAGTTCACTTATCCCACATGCAAGGGAATTCTCCCAAACTCCATATAAGCAAGGCCTCCCTTCACTCCTCACAAGTCATTCTACTCTAGCTCATTGCCAAGAGTGTGCTCCCACTCCTCATGGAGTCACCATGCTCATAAAGCATCTCATGTAAGTCATTTCCATTTCCATTTTAATTCATTCATAATGTTTTGTTATCTTTTGTTCCTTCCTCCTTAGCTTGTTAGATTTGTGAATGTGAGTAGAGTAGGAGTAGTCCTTTTTCATTTCAACAAAAAAAACATTGTAAGTTGCACATATTTTAAGTGCCGATTATGCATAATAATGGTGTCCATACTCAAGCAAAACTGGTGTTCCCCCCCTTTATTGAGGATTGAACAATAATACATGCAAATAAGAATGTACACGTGCTTCTTCATTAAAAAATTGGATCATCCAAAACATAGAGTTTGAAATACTCATATACTCTGCCCTCACCAAGATTCATGAAGAAAAACCTGCTCATTACCATATTCAACTTTGCTCCTGTGTTCGTGTCAATTCCGTCAAATTCCAATATCAAATCGTAGAGTATAGGGGACAGCGTCTGTGAATTTTAACCTGCATACTTGCCTTTCCTAAACCCTGAATGAAAAACATAAAAGAGCCAACCCAATGAGCTCGTGGAAGATATTATTGAACATACTACTACTCGCAGATACCAGACGATAGCCCTAAACTTCCGGCCAACAGATGCAGGTGAACATCTATCACAGGGTGTAGAGAGGCCCCAGTAGAGAGAACCGTTGATAAGTATGAGGATTTTTAGGAGGATTGAGGGACCAAGGATCAAGATAAAGCTCAAAAACTTGGAGCTATGGAGGGTAAGCGGCCATAAACACAGCCGGAGACATGAATCTTACACAAGTCGTTGAGGTCAACAGGTAACAACATCCCTCGAAGACTCATTGCAAGGCATTTTTGAGCCAAGGGAGCACCCATTCAACCACACTGTGGACGAAAACCTCATAAGAGAAGCACCAGAGCATGATCTCAAAATTACGTTAGCGAAGATGAATGAAATTCAGTTTAGCTTCTCCAAGCCCACACATAGCCGGAACAGAAGTCGCAGTGCAATTGGAGAGGGCTTGACTCCACAGGCAACATATTTTGGCAGAAGGGAGGAAGCCAATCAGGGGTTGGAGTCCTTTGGAAATGATGTGTGCAATGATTGAATCAAAACAGATAACTTTGGAAATCACAAACTCAAGAAAACCTTCTATTTATGTCTTGACACCTGCTGAATGTTTTGCTCAGTGTGACTAGCACAGTAGCAATTGATAAAATTCCTTCCAGGGGTATTTAATTAGCTTAGTAAGTTACCATTTTCAAGTGGAATTATGTAAAAAGATAAACTATGCTAAGAGAAATCAATTTAGCAAGATTAGCTATACCCCCGACTTTTTAGGACTATAGCAGAAATAGACCAGTGAGCACCTCGACGCAGATTTCTCTGAATTGGCTGAATAGAACGTCTTCAAATTTTGATAGCATGTAGTAGGCTTCAAGCTGAATCCAACAAGCTTTGAATCACTGAATTTGGTGGAGTATTGACTGATATATGCCCTTGACAAGTTGAAAAACATTTGAGTAGACTAGCAGAGAACACAGAGATGAATGATGTAAATGTATCTATAAATTAACACTTGTGTACAATCCCATTGGCATGAATAACATTGCCTAATGGTGTAGAGAGGTGTAGGCTATGGTATAGTCCTCCCACACACTCAATTACAGTAGAATGAAGCTTGGGAGTGAAGTGATCTGCCCACGACGTTTTCATATCCATTTTTATAGGAAATGACTAAAAATTTGAATTCAAATTCAAACTTTTGGCTCCCTATGATCAAGCTCCTAAATGCTTGGAGATATTCTCTCAATCAAGTGAGTTACTTTTTCCACGAATCACTTAGGTAGGTGATTACAAAATATTCTAAGTCAATTTGACTTTTACAATGAGATAAAGTGGTAATTAACCACTAGCATATGTTCCTATGATTCTTCATGTATGTAGAGTCTTCATGATATCCTCCAAGCCAAATGTGTAGGCTTGTGATTTACACCAACAGCTCCCCCTCAAGCCAAACATTTTGGTTTAAGTCTTCATCTTCAATCTTCAAGTATATCCTGCAATCCAATCATAGAGAACCTGCAAAGTTTGGTTCCATCCAAAGCTTTAGTCAGCAAATCTGCACATTGCATGTTGGTTGACACATAGGTCAGCGGAATATCCTTGCTTAGCAACTTTTCTCTCACATAATGATAATGAACTTCTATGTGTTTTGTCCTGGCATGATAGATAGGATTAGCTGCAAGGTGAAGAGAACTTGTATTATCTCCAAAGATAATTGGAGGCCTAGTACTTCTCTCAATGAATAGGGAAGTATCTGCCTTGCTCATAACAAATCCTTGGTCTTGGAGGTATGTAGTTAGCTTGTAATTCCATGCCCTAGGTGCCTGCTTCAATCCATATAAAGCCTTCTTTAATTTGCAAACATAAGTTACCTTCTTAGGGTCTTCATAGCCAGGAGGTTGTGACATATAAACCTCTTCTGAGATCCATCCATTCAAGAAAGCATTCTTGACATCCAATTGGTACATGTTCCAATTCTTTGATGCAACTACACTTACCAACACTCTGATTGTTGGCATCTTGGCCACATGAGAAAAAGTTTCTTCATAATCAATGCCTTGTGTTTGTGCAAAACCCTTGGCTACCAATCTGGCTTTGTACCTATTAATTGTGCCATCAGAATTTCTTTTCAACTTATAGATCCATCTGGATCCTATTACCTTCATGGAGTCCTTCTTGGGTACTAACTCCCATCTATCACTCTCCTTGAGTGCTTCAATCTCCTCATCCATAGCTTCTTTCCATTCCGATTTGGTGATTGCTTCTTCATATGAACCTGGTTCTTCATTTGACAAATCTTTGGCAAGATAAACTGAATGTTTAGTAACAAGGGATATATCATACCCATATCTGATAGGTTTTTTGCTTTCTCTCTGAGATCTTCTGATTGATTGAGTTGAAGATTCAGGTATGTCTTCAAGCTTCTTCATCTTCATTTTTCCCTTGGACTTCCATGCCTTGAACTCTTCAAGGTTGATTGTATCTTCATCATCTGAATTTGAGTCTTCATTCTGAGTAAGTTCTTCCTTTGCAAGTTTTGGAAATTCCTCTTCCAAGTCATAGGGTAGTTTGACCTTCCTGCATTCATTCTCATACCAAGAATCATTTTCATCAAAGATCACATCTCCGCTTACCATAAATCCCTCATTGGTAGGGTTATAAAATCTGTAACCTTTTTTATTTAAATCATATCCAATGAAAATACATTTTTTAGCCTTTGGATCTAGCTTACCTCTTACCTAAGAAGGAATGTGTACATATGCTACACATCCAAAAATTTTACAATGATCTAATGATGGTCTCTTACCATGCCATGCTTCATAAGGAGTCATGCCATCAAGTGATTTAGATGGTAACCTGTTTATGAGGTAAGTGGCAGTAGAAACACTCTCTGCCCATAGATAGTTAGGTAACTTCTTCTCATTAAGCATAGATCTGGCTGTCTCAACAATTAACCTATTTCTTCTTTCAGCTACCCCATTCTGTTCAGGAGAATACCTTGTGGTTATTTCTCTTTTGATGCCTCTGTCCTGCAAGAAATTTTCAAAACTCATTGGAGAAGTATTCACCTCCTCCTTAGCCTCTTCAAATTCCTTCATGTTCGATTTTCAACTAATGCAAGATATTTCTTAAAACAATTAAATACCTCATCCTTGTGCTTCATAAAGTATAATACAGTCCATCTGCTATAATCATCAATAAAAGACACATAGTACCTTGAACCTGAGACTGAGGGGTCTTTGCTAGCTCCCCATACATCTGTGTGTACCAGCTCTAGGTAGTCTTCATGCATATATCCTTTCCTTGAGAAGGGTAACCTGTGAGACTTACCAAATTGACAAGCACCATACTTGTAAATCATATGTTGTTTGGATACATTAGGTATTCCAAGCACACATTGGTCCCTGCACATTTGCTTCAAGGTCCTTTCTCCTATATGTCCTAACCTTTTGTGCCAAATCTCAAGCTCTGAAAGTGTTTGATCCTTATAACTGTATAGTGCAATATTCTTTGTGTCTTCTAGCTCAAAAGTGAAAAGTCTACCTGATTTTTCTCCTTTAGCTATCCTTTTGAATCCATGTCTTGGGTCCTCCACAAATGCTCCATATTGATTGAATTTGACCTGCAAACCTTTCTCTACAATCTGACCAACACTCATTAAGTTCTTTGTAATTGTTGGTACATAAAGTACCCTGCTCAACAAATTCTGATTACCATCACAAGTCTTCACATTTCCAACTTTAACCACAGAATGCCTTGTATCATCACCTATTTGGACTTGGTGTTTACCTTTTGGTTCCTCAAGATCAGAGAGTAATGCCACATTACCAGCCACATGATTTGAACACCATGAATCAATATAAAATAAGTGATCATCATCTGTACCTGTCTTTGAAGTCATGTTCATGATCACAAGAGAGTCATCCTGCTCTTCTGTGTAGTTGTTGTAGTCCCTTCTAGTTTTGAATCCTCCTTGGTAGTTGCCATTGTAATTGTTGTTGTAGTTGTTGTTGTAATTGTTGTTGTGGCCTTGGTGATTGTTGAACCTTCCTCTTGAGTGTGAGTATCCACCTCTTTGGTAGCCTCTTCCTCTCTGATTTTTGTAATTCCTAAAACACTCATCTGTGGTATGATTTGATAAACCACAAATGTTACATGGTGATGAATTATAGGGTCTCCCCCTACCTTGCTTACCTCCTCTGTCCCTTCCTCTTGAAGATCTACCTCTCCCTGCATAGTTGGCTTGGGAGGTAGAGCCTTCATCTTCCACCTTCTTACTCTTGCCTTTATCCTTAGATTTCTTATCAGTGTATAGGGAGAAGAGTTGTTACCTTTGGATGTATCTCCACTCTTGGTGAGCTTTGCTTCATGTGTAAATAGTTGACCCATGAGAGTTGTAAGATTCGGAGTGTGCATGTCCATGTAGAGATCCATTGCAGTGGTGAAGCTTTCCCACTTGTCATCAGCCTTGATTCCATTGATTACCTGCCTCGCAATTTGTTCTTCTTCAATATCTTCTCCTATGCTTGCTAACTGATCTACAACATCTTTGATCTTGGTCACAAATTCTGAAACAACTTGCTTAGGTTGCTTCCTTAATGTTGTGAATTCAATCCACAACTGATTTTTCCTAGCCCTTGTATTGGAGGAAAAATATGATGACAGAGTTTCCCAAGTCTCTTGGGAAGTCTTGCAATTTCTAATATGTAGCAAAAGAAAATCAGATACAGAGTTGAGTAAATAAGACCTTGCCAATGCATCCTTTGCACACCATGTGTTGAGCTTTTCTTGTTCTTCCTTGGTTGGCAATCCTCTTGCTTTGAATGAGGGCAATTCCTCATCTCCTGAGATGTATCCATAGAGACTCCTTCCTTGTAAGTAGGTCTTCATCCTTAGAGACCAAGCTTGATAATTGTTCTTGTCCAATTTATCAATGAATGAAGGAAAACCATCTCCCATTTTACCTTATTTGCTCTGATACCACTGTTGGGAAAGATGGATGGATGATCCAAGAGACTGAGTAGGTACTACTAAACCTGCTTTGTACCAGCCCTCTTTGGCTTCAGACTTGATTAGTAGACTTCCATAGCATTCCAATGACACCAAGAAATGGCCCATGTCCTTTGGAAATGATGTGTGCAATGATTGAATCAAAACAGATAACTTTAGAAATCACAAACTCAAGAAAACCTTCTATTTATGTCTTGACACCTGCTGAATGTTTTGCTCAGTGTGACTAGCACAATAGCAATTGATAAAATTCCTTCTAGGGGTATTTAATTAGCTTAGTAAGCTACCATTTGCAAGTGGAATGATGTAAAAAGATAAACTATGCTAAGAGAAATCAATTTAGCAAGATTAGCTATACCCCCGACTTTTTAGGACTGTAGCAGAAATAGACCAGTGAGCACCTCGACGCAGATTTCTCTGATTTGGCTGAATATAATGTCTTAAACTTTTGACAGCATGTATTACGCTTCAAGCTGAATCCAACAAGCTTTGAATCACTGAATTTCGTGGAGTATTGACCGAGATATGCCCTTGACAAGTTGACAGACTTTTGAGTAGACTAGCAGAGAACACAGAGATGAATGATGTAAATGTATCTATAAATTAACACTTGTGTACAATCCCATTGGCATGAATAACATTGCCTAATGGTGTAGAGAGGTGTAGGATATGGTATAGTCCTCACACACACTCAATTACAGTAGAATGAAGCTCAGGAGTGAAGTGATCTGCCCGCGACTTTTTCATATCCATTTTTATAGGAAATGACTAAAAATTTGAATTCAAATTCAAACTTTTGGCTCCCTATGATCAAGCTCCTAAATGCTTGGAGATATTCTCTCAATCAAGTGAGTTACTTTTTCCACGAATCACTTAGGTAGGTGATTACAAAAGATTCTAAGTCAATTTGACTTTTACAATGAGATAAAGTGGTAATTAACCACTAGCATATGTTCCTATGGTTCTTCATGTATGTAGAGTCTTCATGATATCTTCCAAGCCAAATGTGTAGGGTTGTGATTTACACCAACATGCATAAGCATGTGCCAAAAAAAGGCTGGAGAAGCAACGCCACACGAAGCCCAAGTGTTACCGAGAATAACCAGTAATGACGGAAACCACCCCAGTCGGGTAACACGGATTAGAGCATTTCAGTGATCCGATGAGGAACTCAGAAAGGAGCACAAGATCAATGCTCACAGTTCAACACAGAACCAAGAACTTGATGATGCGATGATTAGGAGCAATAGACAAGAAGTTTGAGGTCCCAACAGCTGTCTTTGAACCAACACCGCTTCGGAAAAGGGTGAGGGAGTTGCCGGCAAGGAGTGTTACAGTGAACAGTAAGAGGTAACAGCAGAATAGGAGTCCCGGAAAATGACGGAGAAGGAAGGTTTCCCTAGACCCTCCCTCCTTCCCCGAGCTACAAGAAAAGGTACAACAAGCTCCACTACCTGTCAGAGAGGGGCAATGGGGATCCAATAGACATGCCCCCGAAAGAGTGAGGGACGAAGGTTCCCAAACCTAGCCACATCTAGAGCCTTAAACCCGATGAAGTCAGAGGGGGAGCTCCACGGAGCTCAACCCCACCATCGCCATGTAGAACAGCACAAACGGAGGCTAAACTCCGATCCAGAGGAGCCAAAGAGTAGAAGACATGCAAATCCTAGACGAAAAGGGATTGCGCATTCCTGTGAGAGTGGGTTATTCCCACTCTCCGAGCATTGAATGGTCGCCAATGATTGCCAAGCTTCAGTCGTAACTGCCCCTTAGCCTATACTGATCAGAAGTTAATGAGGACATAAAGAGACATACTACCCATATTTCATGCGTGAGAGTTGAAGACGGTTCAAAAATGAAATTCGTGAGAAATGCCAGGTTATTAAAGCCACCAATAATTCTTTGAGTTTTTCTTTTATTGTTTGCTATTTTCTTAGAGATTTGAAAAGAGGAAAGGGCCAGAGAGAATGTACTTCCCATCCCCCTATTCAAGGCTATCACACCCAACAAGAAACGAAAGTGATGGAAGATGATGCCTGAGTGTATGTGTGAAGGTGTATATGTGTGAGAGAGAGAGAGAAGGGGGTTGGGGGGGTTTTTGTGCAACAACAAAACTAAACTGAAACTACCCTACTGAAAACAAGAAATGGGGAACTAATGGCGCAATGAAAGGGTGAAAGTGCCATGCAAAAACTCAAATCCTATGCAATTGAGCAAAAAACAAATTGCAACACAATACTTTACCACATGTTCTTGAGCTCTCCAAGTGATGAAAGGCCGAACATCCCCAGCAACGGTGCCAAAAAGTGTTGAGGTTGTAGCAAGGAATGACCAAAACCCTAACCACCTTGCATGGAAGCAAGAAGGAAGGCTCAAGACTGACTCTCCTCTCATCCACCCCTACCTCCCACATGTTCAAGCCATTGGCAACAACCCCATGCTTTGCCACATGCTTGAAAACAAGGAGATTAGGGAGTCAAGGATCCTAGTCCATGAGGAAAATACAAGCAAATACAACTACTCTACTCACACAAAGGAGAGACATGCATAGACACACACACACCACTCTCACACACTCACAAGACACAATACATGTAAATGTAAATAGTCTTCTTGGAGTAAATGAGAGCATCTTCCATTGATAAAGGATTTTACATGAGAGCACGTCGACCAAAAGCTCCCCTCTTTACAGAAAATGAGCTCATATTTATAGGCTAAGCCCTATTCCCCATGTGCCTCTTTGAAAAGTCAAAAAGGTGATTCTCTCTCTAATTGCCAATCTTCTAGGATATTCCAAGATCAATTAAGTAACTACCAAATCCCAATGAAGGGCATGCGTGAGCATATTTCTACGTGGGATTTTCTAGAGAGCCAAAAAGGTGAAATGTGAGAGACCTCTTCACTAAGGTATATAGGAGAATATTAAAAAGTGCTATAGGAGAGTGTTCATATGTATCACTCACATATATACAAAAAAAGGTTATTTCTCATGGTCTAGAGAGGGTTCCCATGCACCATTGAGGGTGTGTGCATACCCTACAACCCAACATATATATAATCAAATATTTACAAGCTCATAACTAATCAAAAGTATAAGTGAGCTAACTCTAAATTAATGTACATATATGTACACATCTTCATCTTCTGAATATGCACTTCCTTCATGCTTCATAACTTGAAATTTTCTTCAATCCTTGACTTCCAAACCTTCATTAAAACTTCAATTGTTGATTGCCTTGCACAAACAACTCCCCCTCAATCATCAATTGAGGTTTTCTCTATCTTCTTTATGCCTGCCATGTCTTTGAATCTCTGTAGCTTTGGTCCATCCAAGCTTTTGATTAGCATATCAGCTATCTGATCTTTTGTTGAAGTATGTATTACTTCAATCTCCTTATCCATCACCTTCTCTCTTAGAAAATGATACTGTATCCCAATATGTTTAGTCCTGGCATGAAAAACAGGATTAGCAGCTAAATATAATGAACTCATGTTATCTCCATGAATAATGGGTGTACTCTGAATGATGTCAAAACTCTTCATAAGAGTCTTAAGCCATATCACTTCCTTTGCAGCTTCAACCATACCTTTGTACTCTGCTTCTGTAGATGACAAAGCAACTGTGTGTTGTTTCTTTGAACACCAACAAATTAACTTATCTCCCACATAACATAAGTATCCATAATTTGATCTCCTATCATCACGATTACCTGCCCAATCTGTATCACTATAGATCTTGATGTTTGTATCTGATGTAAAACCATAATAAAAACCTTCTTTGAGTGTACCCTTAATGTACCTCAACACTCTTTGTCCTGCAATCCAATGTTCTTTCCTAGGACAATGCATGAATTGAGACAATACTCCAACTACATATGACAAGTCAGGCCTAGTTAAAGTAGCATAGATCAGAGTACCAACCAAACTTTGATATAGCTTCATGTCCTTGAATTCGTCTCCTCCATATCTGCTTAATTTGTGATTCACCTCCATTGGAGTAGGTGCTACCCTGCAATCATCCATTTTAAACTTGATCAACAAGTTTCTCAAATACCTTTCTTGAGTTACATACAGTCCATGTTGAGTGTATGAGATCTCCATGCCCAAGAAATATGACAAGTCTCCCAAGTCACTAATCTTGAGCTCTTTCTCCATTTGCTTCTTTAGGCTTTGAATGCCTTTCTCATCTGTACCTGTAAGAATTATATCATCAACATATATGCACATGTAAATGAACCCATCATCACTTGCTTTAACAAGCAAGCTACTATCTGCTTTAGATACTTGGAAACCAAGTTCTTTCAAGAACTTCACAAGTCTATAATTCCATGCCCTTGGGGCCTGCTTCAAGCCATACAAAGCTCTCTTGAGCTTACATACATGATCTGGATACCTTTCATCTCTGAATCCTTGTGGTTGCTCCATGAAAACATCATATGAAATATAACCATTCAGAAAAGCATTCTTCACATCTAATTGACATAATTTCCAACCTTTACATGCAGCAATGGCTATGAGTGTCCTGATAGTTTTCATCTTTGCCACATGACTATAGGTGTCATCATAATCTACACCATATGTCTGAGCAAACCCTTTCACAACAAGTCTAGCTTTATACCTAGACACACTTCCATCTGCAAACCCCTTTGTCTTGTAGACCCATTTGCATCCAATGATCTTCTGACTATTTGGTTTAGGAACCAAATCCCATGTCTGATTCTCCATCAATGCATCATACTCTTCCTGCATAGCTTTCTCCCAATTTTCCTTACCTTTTGCCTCTTCATATGTAGACGGGTCTTCATCTGCCTTTATCATATAAGCATAATCTTTGGTAGCCAAAAAAGAAGTGTCATAGCTATACCTGTAGGTTGCCATTTGTGCCTTGATGACCTTCTCAGTTCTCCACTTCTTGAGGTTTCTGGTTCATCACACTCTGGATCAAATCTTGGCACTTCTTCAACTTCAACCTGTACTTCATTGTTCTCTTCTTCATCAAATATCTGAACCTTTGATTTACCTTTCTTTTGATTCACAATTTCTTGATCACCAACAAAAATATTGATTGTACCTGCATACCAAGTATCTTGCTCATCAAATGTAACATCCTTCGACACTAGGAATTGTTTTGTGGATGGACTCCACAACCTATATCCCATCTGCTTATCATCATATCCAGTGAACACATACTTTTCAGCTTTAGGTTCCAATTTGTGCCTTAATTGTGATGGCACATATGCATATGCCAAACATCCAAATACTATGCAATGATCTAGAGTAGGTCTCTTACCCCACCGTGCCTCATATGGTGTCATACCCTGCAAAGCTTTACATGGTAACCTATTAACCAAATATGTGGCTGTATTTATAGCCTCAGCCCACAAATAATTTGGGCAATTTTTCTCCTTCATCATGGATCTTGCAAACTCAACAAGAGTTCTATTCATCCTTTCTGCTACACCATTTTGTTGAGGAGAGTACCTGCAAGTAATTTCCCTTTTTATACCTGCATTCCACAAGTAATCACTGAACTCATTAGAGAAATACTCTCCACCTCCATCTGACCTTAGTCTCTTCAACTTATGACCTATAATTCTCTCTGCATACACATGATAGTGTTTGAATGTATTGAATACCTCTGACTTATCTTTAATCACATAGATAGTGATCCATCTGGTAGCATCATCAACATAAATCACATAATACCTTGAACCATTGATACTGAAATCCTTTGATGGTCCCCACACATCTGTGTGTACCAACTCAAGCTTCTCTGAATACATAAAACCATGCTTGGAATAAGATTGCTTATGAGCCTTACCTAATGGACATGCCTCACATCTATATGTCATATGTTGACCTGCAACATTAGGCAATCCAAGCACTCAACCATTGTTAACCATATCTTTAATACCTCTTTCGTTGAAATGTCCAAGCCTTTTGTGCCAAAGATCTAACTCAAAGATCTTATCTCCTCCATAGGTGAACAAAGCATGACCAACATTACCTTGAATCTTCAATGTGAACAATCTTCCTTCTTTGTTTCCTGAAACAATTTGATTATACCCATTGCTAGGGTCTTCCACAAACACTCCTTCATTAGTGAACCTAACTTCATAACCTTTTTCAACAATTTTTCCTACACTTATCAGATTCTTAGGAATTGTAGGAACATACAAAACCTTACTCAAGAGAGTACTACCATCCTTGGCCTTCACTGATCCAATTGACTTCACATTATGCTTTGTATTGTCACCTGTTTGAACTACATGATTAGTTACCTTACTATTCAAATCAGTCATCAAAGCTATGTTACCACTCAGGTGATTGCTACACCCTGAGTCAATGTAGAAGACTCTTTGGTCTTCACTTTGCCTTTCACAAGTTGCATTCATTATCAATGTTGAATCCTCCTTCTGATCTGAAGCATAATTGTAGTAGGTATTGTTGACTTTGGAATCCTCTACCTGCATTTCTTCCAAAGTAACCTCTACTACCTCTACCTCTAAAATTACCTCTTTGATTTTTGCCACCTCTTCCTCTTGAACTAAAGTTCTGATTATATCCACCATTACTCTGAGTATTATGCCAGCAATCATTAGCTAAGTGATTTGTCTTACCACAAATCCAGCAAGCTTTGACTCCATCTTTATTACTCCTGCCTCTTGCTCTACCTTTGCCACCTCCTCTTCCTCTTAGGAAGTTAGCTTGGCTAGTTGTACCTTCATCTTCATTTGCTTGTTGCTTCCCTTTGATATTCTTCTTCTTATCCTTTGAATACATTGCATGACCTGTACTTTTATCACTTTCACCTTTGACATCTTGCTCAAAGGTTAGCATGTGTCCTAACAACTGATTTAGGTCAGGAGTAAAATGATCTAGTGATAATTCAGTAGACAAAATGAATGGCTTCCATTTATCATCACCTCTCAAACCTGTGAGGATTTGCCTTGCCAATTTATCCTCCTCAATATCTTCATCAACTGCTCCTAATGCATCTGCAATGTCCTTCATCCTTGTTACATAATCTGAGATGGATTGAGAGGCCTTCCTCTTGAATGTGGTAAATTCTGCCCACAAGGATGCCTTCCTTGACTTTGTGGTGTTTTGGAAATGATCCTCCAAAGCATTCCATATATCACTTGCACTTTCAAGACCTCTAATGTGAGGTAGCAAGTAGTCATTGACTGCCATGTAGATAATGCTCCTCGCGTGAGCATCTCTCTTCATCCAAGTCTTCAAATCGGATAATTCCTCCCTAGTTGGAGGACTAGGATCTCTGAACTGAGGCTTTTCTTCTTCACCTATAATATAACCTATCAAGTATTTGCGCATAAGGTGAGCTTCCATCCTCATTGACCATGCTGGATAGTTCTCTCTATCCAACTTTTCTATTTGAAGAGAATCTCCCATCTTTTCTTCACCTGTGTATTAAATCCTTCAAGCTTTATGAGGAATAAGGTTACCTTTACTTCGAATGGAGTTCCTTTTGTCTTCCTTGATATCTTCTGGCCTCCTTCTCAAGCTTTTCTTTCAAGCTTTCACCTTTGGAATCTTCAAATGTTGAATTCTTTATAGCTGCAGCAATCGAGATCCTCCTTTCTTCAATTTTGATGCTTCCTGCTTTGATACCAATGATGGAGAGTGTTAATATCCAAAAGAACAAGCTACTCTTGAAGTTAGATCACCTCTATATCAAGAGTAACTCAAAACCTTCACTAATTTAGAGGATCAATGATCAATTATCAAAATTTGGATCAAACTATGAAGAAGATGACTACACAGAAAATCTGTTGCACATAACTCTCTCATTTACTTATCAAATGTGTAAAGTTTTTTATCAAACGTTGCACAAGGTGTCGCCTTTAGTCTGCGCACCTTCTCCAAGTTAAATAATTTCAAAAGACTCAATAGATATTGAGAAATGATCTCATCAAGTCACCTATGTCTAAAACT
>CM035434.1:41623008-41625508 GCA_020310875.1 Ceratopteris richardii
CATATTGTCACCATAAATAGTTGGAGTTCCAAACTCCAATCCAAGATCTTTGAATAATGTCTTCATCCACATAGCTTCTTGTGTAGCTATGGCAAGACCACTGTATTCAGCTTTAGTAGAAGAGAGAGAAACTGTGGCTTGCTTCTTGGATGAACATGAAATAAGCTTTGAACCTGCAATGTGTGCATAAATTGACTTAGCACACTCACACTGTAACATATATCTACTCTTGTCAATGTGGCATAGTTGAGACTACCCACTAGACTTTGATATGATGTGATGTCCTCTATGAGTTCACCTTCATGTGAGCTCAATTTGTGATTGACCTCCATTGGAGTACCTGCAATCTTACAATCTTGCATCTTGAATTTTGCCAACATGTTCTTAATGTACTTTCTTTGAGTGAGAAACAAACCATGATCTTTGTAGACAACTTCCAAACCTAGGAAGTAGGTAAGTGAACCCAAATCACTTATCTTGCACTCTTCTCTCATCTAATCTTTGATCTTCTTCATACCATCTGCATCATTTCTTGTCGATATAATATCATCTACATATACACATAGGTAGATGATCTCAGAATTACTCTTTTTAATAAAGAGAGAAGGATCTGCCTTGCTTGGTTGAAAGCCTTTATCCTGCAAGAATGAAACAAGTCTGAAATTCCAAGCTCTTAGGGCTTGCTTGAGACCATACAATGCTTTGTTAAGTTTACACACATAATCAGGATAAACTTGATTCTCAAAACCAAGTGGTTGTGCCATATATACCTCTTCTGTTATCCAGCCATTCAAGAATGCATTCTTTACATCTAGTTGAAGTATCTTCCAATTCTTGGAAGAGGCAATACTAAGCAAAACCCTAATAGTAGGCATCTTTGCCACAGGAGAGAAGGTCTCCTCATAATCAATTCCCTAAGTTTGTGCAAAGCCTTTTGCTACAAGCCTTGCCTTATACCTGTTAATGGAACCATCAGAATTCTTCTTGAGTTTATAGACCCATCTTGAGCCTATTACCTTCATGGATGAAGTCTTGGTCACCAAATCCCAAGTGTTTTTTTCCTCAAGTGCTTCAATCTCTTCCTTCATTGCATGCTTCCATTTTGATTTTTCTTTGGCCTCTTCAAAGGATGATGGCTCCTCTTGGTTTACGTCCTGTGCTATGTAGATAGAATGTTTAGTTACTAATGAGGTGTCAAACCCATACCTTTCTGGTTTTTTCTTTTGCCTCATAGATCTTCTTAGGCCATGATGTGATGATTTTGCCTCATGTCCAAGTTCCTGCAATTTTGCTTTACCTTTAGACTTCCATGCTTTGATCTTTTCCATTTGATATTCTTCATCATCCTCTGAGGTGTCTTGTTCTTCAATCTTTGGTTGTTCTCTACCAAGCTTTGAAAAATCTTCTTCAAGATCATATGGTAAATTGACCTTCCTGCATGAATCTTCATACCATGAATTGTTTTCATCAAAAACTACATCTCTGCTTACCAAGAATCCTTTGTTGGTAGGGTTGTATAACCTGTAGCCCTTTTGATTGTTGTCATATCCAATAAATACACACCTTTCTGCCTTTGGATCCATCTTGCCTCTAGCTTATGAAAGAACATGAGCAAAAGCAATACATCCAAAAATTTTACAATGATCTAAGCTTGGTCTTCTTCCATTCCAAGCCTCATATGGAGTCATCCCATCAAGGGATTTTGAAGGCAACATGTTAAGCAAGTGGCTGTATATACAGCCTCAACCCATAGATGATTAGGTAAATGCTTTTCATTTAACATGGACCTTGCAACTTCAACAATTGTCCTACTCCTCCTTTTTGCCACTCCATTTTGCTCACAAGTGTACCTTGTATTTACCTCTCTTTTGATTCCTCTTTCTTGAAGAAAAGAATCAAACTCATGGGAGAATTATTCTCCCCCTCCATCTGACCTTAGCCTTTTTAGTGATTTACCTGTTTGATTCTCCACAAGAGCCAAATATCTTTTGAAACATGAAAAAACTTCATCTTTGTGTTTCATAAAGAATAGGATAGTCCATCTGCTGCAATCATCAATAAAGGAGACATAATACCTTGATCCAGATATTGAAGCTTCCTTGCTAGGTCCCCATACATCTGTATGAACCAACTCCAAGAGATCTCCATGCATATAACCTTTCTTCATGAATGGTAACCTGTGAGACTTTCCCAATTGACATGCACTACACTTATAACTCATATGTTGTTTTGACAAATTAGGGAGTCCAAGTACACTTTGGTCCCTGCAAATTTGCTTTAATGACCTTTCACCAATATGTTCTAACCTTTTGTGCCATACTTCCAATTCTCTGAGTGTCTGACTACCATAATTAAAGAGAGCAATATTTCTCGTGTCTTGTAATTCAAATGTGAACAATCTACCTGCTTTTTCACCTTCTGCAATTCTTCTGAATTCTTGACTTGGATCTTCAACAAATGCTCCTGCTTTTGTGAACCTGACTTGCAACCCTTTCTCTAC
>CM035434.1:41643008-41652682 GCA_020310875.1 Ceratopteris richardii
AATTTGAGTTAGAAGTATTGATTCATCCAGATTTTCAATCAAGGAAAATAATTGTCACTGCAAATTGGAATCTCAGAAATGTAAGGGAGCTTCTAGAATACCTTGATGAGGTATCATCTCAGTGTAGATTCTCAATTGATGATGCAATAGTTAACATTAGATCAGAGAAATCATTATCTTGCATAAGCTGCCTGCCACCAAGGGTGATTAAGTTCCAACCTTTAAGATTGTAACAAGTTAACCCTGACATTCTTACATAATGTATCTTCATCTAATAGAAGCTTCTATTGATACTTCCATTGAATTTTCTTGGCAGGATGGTTACAAACAATGTGTGTTAAATTATTAATTTTAAATGTCTTAGATATTTTTTAGGTCCTTAATTTCATATTTCCATTGATTTTTTTTTGCAGGAGTGAATTGATGACTAAGAAATAATTATACAGGAACTTGCATAAGTTAATTCTAGATGAAGAAGAGATCTAGAATTGAATATCTATTTTCAATTTAATAATTATAGTCTATCAAAGGTGCACACTAGTCTCAGCTAAATAATTTGATTCTATCCAACTTTTCTGTCCTCAAGTAATGCAAGAGAAATTATCATGGTACACATAACAAGTAATATAAGAGAGTGTGGAGAACTTGGTGCAAATTCCAATCCAAGGTTTGGTATTTCAATATTAGAAGAGCATGTCTTAAGGCATAAAGCAGAGGAGACGAGATAAGTGAAGACGACCGATGCAAGCGACTAGTGCAATCTGAAATTGTCGGATGGCCCTTATCGCTTACATCGGTCGTGTTAGCAAACTACCGCGAGAGAAATTATCATGGTACAAACGCAAACTACCAAGTAATATAAGAGAGTGTGGAGAACTTGGTGCAAATTCCAATCCAAGGTTTGGTATTTCAATATTAGAAGAGCATGTCTTAAGGCATAAAGCAAAGGAGACGAGATAAGTGAAGACGACCGATGCAAGCGACTAGTGCAATCTGAAATTGTCGGATGGCCCTTATCGCTTACATCGGTCGTGTTAGCAAACTACCGCGAGAGAAATTATCATGGTACAAATGCAAACTACCAAGTAATATAAGAGAGAAAGGAGAACTTGGTGCAAATTCCAATCCAAGGTTTGGTATTTCAATATTAGAAGAGCATGTCTTAAGGCATAAAGCAGAGGAGACGAGATAAGTGAAGACGACCGATGCAAGCGACTAGTGCAACCTGAAATTGTCGGATGGCCCTTTTCGCTTACATCGGTCGTGTTAGCAAACTACCGCAAGAGACTTCAAGAAGTGACCTTGCGTAAAGATTTGACTCACGAGTATAAAAACTAGCAACAGCGATGAAATGGATAATACGACCGATGCAAGCGATAGGGGCAATCCAAGATTCTCCGATTCCCCGTATCGCTTGTATCGGTCGTGTCCTCTTAATTCTTTATGTCCTTCTGTAACTTCTCGAATTTAAACACTTTCCAACAAGAATGAAGTAAAAAACCCACAATGCATTCATAATTGTGACATTAATAAACTTAATTGGACCATCCAATGAACTTTTGTCAAACTCTCAAGAGGTTCAATACAACTGTGACCATCTTCCAGATGAAGATTGGCATAACTACATACAATTTGTTAAAAAATAAATCTTCCAACCTTGGTTGGCTTTACAATTGATTTCAATCTAAGACTCAAAAATTGATTTAACCCTTTCTATCCTTTTTAGAGCCTTGCTTTCTCTGTTGCTTCTATCCCTTTTTGGAGCTTTCAGCTTGACTCTTTATGTTGTTCCCATGCTTTAGTGGTGAGTGAAGAGGAAGCCCTTTCTTTTTATCTTCAGACTGTTTTTTATCAGGTGGAGGGGGTGGAGGTGAGTCTGGATCATATGGGCAGATTGCATGTTTCATGATACTATTTATTGCTCTCTCTCTGATCAAGATGATCCATGCTTCCGGGTAGTCTGATAAATTCAATTCAGGTTTGTGGAACCTTCTTTCCAAGAATCTTACAGCATTTGCAATCACTCTCCAGCCACATGATGTTGAGTCTCTCTGCAATGGCACATGAATTTGGCTGTATCCAAATTGCTTTTGTTCATTCATTTTAGCTATTCCTGGAAAATTCTGATCAATATGCATCTTGAGAAGCTTTGCAGCACTGCATTGTAAAGTGAAAATCAAAACGGGGCATGGCTTTAAAATAGAGAACAACAAAATGTATAGTAACTTACACTTTGCAATTCCCATGCTGTGATGGAAGAGAATTGAGGAAAAGAGCTTGATATGCATTGAAGTCCACAATAATCAAACTCCAATGGCCCCTGTCAATGAGTTGCATGTAAATATACTTTCTTAAATGAAACAAATATGTTTCCAAAATGAAGATGAATACTTACTTTTCAATATATGGGTAAATAACACATTCTACTTCTTCTGTAAAACCCCGTAGAAAGGACTTGGCATCTCCATGTTTATGCAAAAAAACACTGTGTCACCAGAGGATCTAAAATAAATACTTTTCTTTGAACCGCTTCCTCACATTGTTGAAGAAGAACCCTACAAATCAAGAAATAAAAATGCAGTTAAGGAACTAGAAAATTATGCAAAACAAAAGCATTTTAAGGCCTCTAGATATACTTGAGTGAAATGTTGACCACACTATCTGATATTTCAAGATGAAGCTCCCTCAACATTTTGTTGTCTTCAGGTCTAATGTCAAGAAACAATTCACTTTGCCATGGCATTGCAACATTAACTATAACCTTCCCATCTCCTTTCTTGAGGAGCTCTTTATTTGCTTTCTGTAACTTTTGAATCTGGGTTAAGATGGCACTTTCCTCTGTAAATAATCCCTGCTTTTTCCTCTCCTCCTCACTATTTGCTGCAGTTCTAGTCTCATGATCATGAGTGACTTGAGCGTTGATCTCTTCAATGACAACTGTTGTTTTAGGTGCTCGAGCTGGAGGTATATTTAAAATATCAAAGAATTTTTTATCGTGGTGATCAATAGGAACCAAAGCTTTATCAAACTTATATCTTATTCTTGAAACAATAACATAATCCTTCGCCATTAGTGTTACCCTATGAGAATGAGTAGCACATAAGTAGGCATCATTCATGAAATCAATAGCAAAGTCCTCTGCAGCTTCTTGCAGGCATAGCAGTGCTTGAGTTTGCCACCTCACATTGACAAAGGATGAGGTCTTCATCAAATAACAGAGGTTGGCTGAGATCTGCTTGACAACTCTCATAAATGGAAGTCTTGGGATCAACAATCCCACAGACTTTTGAGCTCTTCTAATTTCCCTCAAAGACTTTACATGGTAGTTGACCCTTTTTTTTGAAGGCTTGTCTGGCACATTGGCTTGAACCTTCTGGGAATTTTGCTCCTGGACATTTTCCCCTTGGGCATTCTTGTCCTGACCCTCAGGGTACAACTTCCTTGCTGTCTTTTTGGTTCTAGCCATACTCTGCAAAAAATCAGTCTTTAGGCAAGGAATTAGGAAAAGTGGAATATTCCACTGTCAAAACTTACTCTCAAAAAGCTATGATCAATGACTCTTTCCACTATCAGAGGCACGACCGATGCAAGCGATAACAGTCATCCGGAAATGCCCGGATGTCCCTGATCGCTTGCATCGGTCGTCTTTAAATTAATCATCAAATATCAATAAATAATATCTTACAATGCAAAATACTCAATTATCACTAAGATAAAGATAATTGGAAAACTATAATCAATGACTCTTTCCACTATCAGAGGCACGACCGATGCAAGCGATAGCAGTCATCCGGAAATGCCCGGATGTCCCTGATCGCTTGCATCGATCGTCTTCAAATTTATCATCAAATATCAATGAAATATATCTTACAATTCAAAATACTCAATTATCACTAAGAAAACGATAATTGGAAAACTATAATGAATGACTCTTTCCACTATCAGAGGCACGACCGATGCAAGCGATAGCAGTCATCCGGAAATGCTCGTATGTCCCTGATCGCTTGCATCGGTCGTCTTTAAATTTATCATGAAATATCAATAAAATATATCTTACAATGCAAAATACTCAATTACCACTAAGAAAAAGATAATTGGAAAACTATAATCAATGACTCGTTCCACTGTAAGAGACACGACCGATCCAAGCGATAAGAGTTATCCGTAAATGCCCGGACGTCCCTCATCGCTTGCATCGGTCGTCCCTGAATTCATCATCATATTTCAATAAATAGTAGTTAAAATAAAGGTAACAATGTGTTATACTCAAGCATAGCAAAGGAAACCAAATTTGCAAGCTATGATCAAGGACTCGATGATATTAAAAAACATGACCGATCCAAGCGATTAGGGTTATCCAAAAATCTCGGATGTCCCTAATCGCTTGCATCGGTCGTGTCCACATTACCTTACGTAGAGAGCGCTCTCTATAGAAATTATGAAGTAGGCTAAAAACGTGGTGGCAATGGAACCTCAACGCTTGGCAAGTGTTGACAGAAAAAAATGAAGGAAATGAATAGGGAAGCTTAAATAGGTCCCAAAACTGAGTTGATCATTGTGCCACGTGGCATGCTCCGATTGGTCCATGTCAGATACCCGTTGCGAATTCCAACGTCTTTTGCCACGTGGCATGATTTGATTGATCCACGTCATCTATCCGTTGCATCGGGGAACGTACACTTTACCACGTGGCACTCTATGATTGGTCCACCTCATTCGACCGTTTCTTCCCTCCTCGCCTATAGAAAGCTACTTCCTTCACAAACTCAAACTTTCAACCTTCAGAGAACTTGTCTCACTAGAGACACGACCGATCCAAGCGATAAGAGTCATCCGTAAATGCCAGGATGTCACTCATCGCTTGCATCGGTCGTCCCTGAATTCATCATCATATTTCAATAAATAGAAGTTAAAATAAAGGTAACAATGCGTTATACTCAAGCAACACAAAAGAAACCAAAATTTGCAAGGTATGATCAAGGACTCGATGCTATTTTAAAAACATGACCGATCCAAGCGATTAGGGTTATCCAAAAATCTCGGATGTCCCTAATCGCTTGCATCGGTCGTGTCCATATTACCTTACGGAGAGAGCGCTCTCTATAGAAATTGTGAAGTAGCCAAAAAACTTGGTGGCAATGGAACCTCCACGCTTGGCAAGTGTTGACAAAAAAAAAGAAGCAAATGAATAGGGAAGCTTAAATAGGTCCCAAAACTGAGCTGACCGTTGTGCCACGTGGCATGCCCCGATTGGTCCACGTCAGATACCCGTTGCGAATTCCAACGTATTTTGCCACGTGGCATGATTTGATTGATCCACGTCATCTATCCGTTGCATCGGGCAACGTACACGTTGCCATGTGGCACTCTGTGATTGGTCCACCTCATTCGACCGTTTCTTCCCTCCTCGCCTATAAATACCTATTTCTTCACAATCTCAAACTTTCAACCTTCAGAGAATTTCTCACCTACATGTGTATTTTTCTTTCGTCGCCGACACGACCGATACAAGCGATTTTCGCCGTTTGACCTACGTTGACTCGCTCTAGTCGCTTACATCGGTTGTGTTCTCCTAATAGACATACAAGAGAAGCTGCAGCTTAGATGGAGGTAATGAATGAGATCCTTAGTGTCTCTCCATCAGAGAAACTTCTTGATTTCATGGTTCAAGAGGGTTTAAGTGTAGATTATTTTCCTGATGCAATGACCATATTCAACCCCGAAATTGATTTTGAAAAACTCTTAGAGAACTCGAAAAGTTTTCTTAAGGATGAGTGGGAGATTTTCTTGGGGTTGGTCAATGGGAGGATCCTTTCTATTTCTCAGAAAACCTATGTCCATCCTCACATCTTTGGGAAGGATCCAATAGATAGGGCTAAAATCACAAGAAAATGCAGAAGGATATCCCCTTTGCCAGGGAAGCTTGATTTATGCCCAGAGCATGAAAAGGACTGCTGCTTGCTCCCTTTAAACATTGCTTTCTTGATATGGCTTGATCATATCTCAGTTGAAAGGGAGGAAAATGTTCATGATGAAGACGAGCCTTGCTTAGAGCTGGCACTTGAGGCTAGCTCAAAAACTATGAAAGGTGTCATGGAGATTGTTGAGGAGATCAATCTCCAAGTAGAAGAAGAGCAGGTCAAAGATTTTGATGTGGCCACTTTTAAAGCAGAGACTGCAATAAGGGAGCCAACTGAAGAAGTTCAAGTGTCTGAGAAGTCCCTACTTCTCCCAAATCTACCTTTTTACTTTATCTCTGGGAAAGAGTTCATACCTCTATTTTACATTCAAGAACTTTTCAATCTAAGGGAGGACTACTGTCTTGCAGCTATAGCTGAGGCAGAAGAAGTTGCAAGGAGATTCATCAATAAGAAAGGAGAAAGAAGAGAGGAATTTTTGCGTCTTGATTTGGATTTGTCTAATGAAGAATTCAAAGATTCATCACAAGCTCTTTCAAAATGCTTTGAGAAAGCTATCTCAGAGAAGCCAAAACTTGCTGATGAAGAGTTTGATGAGCATCAAAGGCAACTTGGAATATACTCGTTTGGACGTGGCTATTCATTCTTGGATGTCGCTGAGGACAAAGGAACAATTTGTATTGACTCAAAAGAGCTCATTGAGGAGGAAGATGAGGTCAAGGTATGTTGTTTGATATATTCTATCAATTAAAGTTTTTGTCCGAGATCTCTATTTTTAAGTGAGAAAATGACCACGACCGATGCAAGCGATACAACCTAACGGATAATCTCCGTTGGGCCTAATCGCTTGCATCGGTCGTGTTCGGACTTGAAGAGGAAGATGAGGTCAAGTATGTAGTAAAACATATTCTCATGATTTAAAGGCAAAGGAGATGAGATGGGCTTGATGCAAAATCTCTATCTTGTGTCGGTTTGTCCAAGTTCTCCATTAGAAGTGTCAGAAGTCGATCACGACCGATGCAAGCGACAAGGCCCATCAGATATTTTCCGTCGGGCCTCATCGCTTGCATCGGTCGTGTTTGGACTTTAGGAAGATGACGTCAAGGTATGCAATTAACTATATTCGCAAGAACTTTAGGTTAAGGATATGAGATGGGACCAATGCAAAATCTCTTTCTTGTATCAGATTTGTCCAAGTTCTCCATTCGAAGTGTCAGAAATGGATCACGACCGATGCAAGCGATTAGGGCCCATCGGATATTTTCCGCTGGGCCTCATCGCTTGCATCGGTCGTGTTTGGACTTGAGGAAGATGACGTCAAGGTATATTGTTAACTATGTTCTCAAGAACTTTAGGTTAAGGATATGAGATGGGACCAATGCAAAATCTCTTTCTTGTATCAGATTTGTCCAAGTTCTCCATTCGAAGTGTCAGAAATGGATCACGACCGATGCAAGCGATTAGGCCCATCGGATATTTTCCGCTGGGCCTCATCGCTTGCATCGGTCGTGTTTGGACTTGAGGAAGATGACGTCAAGGTATACAGTTAACTATGTTCTCAAGATCTTTAGGTTAAGGATATGAGATGGGACCAATGCAAAATCTCTTTCTTGTATCAGATTTGTCCAAGTTCTCCATTCGAAGTGTCAAAAATGGATCACGACCGATGCAAGCGATTAGGCCCATCGGATATTTTCCGCTGGGCCTTATCGCTTGTATCGGTCGTGTCTAGGAGTTGCATGCAGCAATGATAATACATGTCTTGCTTGTGGGAATTCCCCTCATTTATCAAACATTAGATGTTTCTAGGCAGTTTGCAAATAGATATTGATGACGACCGATGCAAGCGATAACGACAATCTGAATTTCTCTGAAGACCCTTATCGCTTGCATCAGTCGTGTCTCTTGCTTTTCTTTCTAATAGATTCAAGTTACTTCACATGTTTCCTTAAGTGTGCTTGCAATTCATCTAACCATGTTTTTCATTTTTATCACAGTTAACTTTATTGGATGAAGACAATTACCTTGGCAGGGGCAAGGGAACAAGAAAGCCTTAGAAGAGAAAGGAAAAGCAAAGGTGGATATTCATTCTATTATCCACTATCTTCCAAAGTTGAACCCAGCCACTTTTTGTGTTATTCACAAGCACTATAGTGAGGAGCCAGAATTTGCATTGTTCTGCTTGAGGACTCTATCAAAATACATGGGTTTTACTCCAATACCCTTTAATGCTTTCAGAGTTTTACTGCTTGAAAGAGCAACTGCATTCAGATTTTTGGATATACCCCTGGACTCAATGCTTCAAGGGCAGGGTACTTTCTTTGTTATTCAAGCTATGCAATGGCTGCAGGGGTGTCAGATTTAAAAAGCATTGCTGGATACAGGAGAAAAGAGTTCCTGAGATATAGAGGTGATTTGCCAGAGCCAAGCTCTTTCAAAAGGCTCAAGGAATGACTTGATTTTTTCAAATTCTATATCTCAACAAATGTACATATACAGAAATTGCCCAATGTGATATAAGACATTGCAAATTTTTTTTGGTGTAATTGTTATTGATTCTCTGGTCAAAGTCATCTGATGGTAGTAGACATATTTCTTTTCAAAGCATAATACATCATGAAATGTACATACATGACATCTTTTATTTCTCAAAGAAATAAAAGACATTGCAAATATTAAAGCTCTGTTTGAAATGTGGTCTTTTTCAGTTTGTGATATTGATACATGATTTGTCTGCTGATAGCCATATCCTTCTGATTATATTTGGCATGAGGTCCTTTGTAATTGTCTTCTAAAGAACCAATCAAAAAGCTCTCTGAAGGCATTGCTCTTTGTTACTCCTCCTCCTTTCCTTGTACACCTAAAGAAGCTTGTCCTTGCTTGATAATGAGATTTTTCCATGCCTTGGGTGTTCCACATGGCAAGTGGTTCTTTTTCTGCAAAGAATGCACCATGCACAAGAAGAATATGCTGGAAAGCAGAAGAATTTCATTAGATCTTTATTTCAATTAAAATAAATAAATTGAATAAAATATCTTTGGAGCTCACCAAGTAGTATGTTATGTCTTTGGCAGCCCATGCCTCTATGATGGTTTCTATAAGCTCTGTGGTCGCCTTTCTGAAATCTGTCACATAACTTTTTGATGTTACCTGCTGCCTCAAGCTCTTTAAAAGATTATCTAGTTTGACCCACACCTCCATTCTCTTTTTTGCTATTTCTGGTTTGCTTTTTACATTAGTCGTGACCTCACAAAATGTTTTCCATGAATTCCACATGGCATTAAGTTGTTTGCCATCATGGTTGCTGAAGAATCTCCTTGCTTTTGCACCTCCCATTGAGACATCCTGTAAAACATCACCTGTATTTTGTGAAAGCTTTAGATCTTTTCTTAGATGAACATCACCACCATGAAACCCCATTTCTGAAAGAAGACATTCACATTTTTTTATGCATTCATCTGCAAGAGTTGTAGGCTTGATAGAATATGCATAATCCAAGTGAAGACGGACGAACTTGTCAATGATTCTTAACTCTGCATGTAGTGTACATATGTGTACATTTGTCAATGCTATTGGAAGTATGGGATCCCAAATCATTGAAGAAGATGAGTAGTTACGAAGAATAACATTTTGTCTAGAAGGAGCCTCTTCACCCTCAGCTCTAGTAATCCATCCATTTGTGCCTGGGCTTTGCATGCAGTACAAGCAAGGGTATTTAGAATTTGCTCCCCCACTTATACCAAAATGCATTTGAGT
>CM035434.1:41662682-41677682 GCA_020310875.1 Ceratopteris richardii
AGTGGTGTGTGTGTGTGTGTGTGTGTGGTGTGTGTGTGTGTGTGTGTGTGTGTGTGTGTGTGTGTGTGTGTGTGTGTGTGTGTGTGTGTGTGTGTGTGTGTGGTGTGTGTGTGTGTGTGTGTGTGTGTGTGTGTGTGTGTGTGTGTGTGTGTGTGTGTGTGTGTGTGTGTGTGTGTGTGTGTGTGGTGTGTGTTGTGTGTGTGTGTGTGTGTGGTGTGTGTGTGTGTGTGTGTGTGTGGTGTGTGTGTGTGTGTGTGTGTGTGTGTGTGTGTGTGTGTGTGTGTGTGTGTGTGTGTGTGTGTGTGTGTGTGTGTGTGTGTGTGTGTGTGTGTGTGTGTGTGTGTGTGTGTGTGTGTGTGTGTGTGTGTGTGTGTGTGTGTGTGTGTGTGTGTGTGTGTGTGTGTGTGTGTGTGTGTGTGTGTGTGTGTGTGTGTGTGTGTGTGTGTGTGTGTGTGTGTGTGTGTGTGTGTGTGTGTGTGTGTGTGTGTGTGTGTGTGGTGTGTGTGTGTGTGTGTGTGTGTGTGTGTGTGTGTGTGTGTGTGTGTGTGTGTGTGTGTGTGTGTGTGTGTGTGTGTGTGTGTGTGTGTGTGTGTGTGTGTGTGTGTGTGTGTGTGTGTGTGTGTGTGGTGTGTGTGTGTGTGTGTGTGTGTGTGTGGTGTGTGTGTGGTGTGTGTGTGTGTGTGTGTGTGTGTGTGTGTGTGTGTGTGTGTGTGTGTGTGGTGTGTGTGTGTGTGTGTGTGTGTGTGTGTGTGTGTGTGTGTGTGTGTGTGTGTGTGTGTGTGTGTGTGTGTGTGTGTGTGTGTGTGTGTGTGTGTGTGTGTGTGTGTGTGTGTGTGTGTGTGTGTGTGTGTGTGTGTGTGTGTGTGTGTGTGTGTGTGTGTGTATCTCTATGTATATATGTATGTATGTACGTATGTATATATGTATGTATATCTCTCTCTCTCTCTCTCTCTCTCTCTCTCTCTCTCTCTCTCTCTCTCTCTCTCTCTCTCTCTCTCTCTCTCTCTCTCTCTCTCTCTCTCTCTCTCTCTCATCTCTCTCTCACACACACACACACACACACACACAAACACGGGGGAGGTGAGAGCACACTCGACTACATTTTGGATACCACCTCTGGAGCTTCACTCATCCCCTCACTTAGTATTGGACGACACCCACTTGGTGCTGACCATACATTTATCACATTAGCACTCTCATCTCCTATTCCATTAGACCCTCCCTCACCCACAGAGACATACACCACGATACACTTCACACACGAGCTCTTACACGTTTATGCACACCATTTACACACCCGCCTACTCTCTTTCGATCCTCTCTCACCCTTGGACACACTTACATCACAGTTCACCACCATCCTACAGGACTCAGCTCTCTGCAGCTTCCCACACCGCACACATATACACTCTCGACGCACAGAATCCATGCCCCAGAACTGCTGGTATGATGCAGATTGTCGTGAGCTACGGAAGCACCTACGGATTTTAGAGCATATAGGGGATATTACACACACACAGGTGCAGCGTCGCATGTAGAGCCTTACTCGCCGCAAACGGCGAGATTGGGAGGAGAGACAGTACTGGGATATCTACCATTTGCTCATGAGTCGAGACAGTGTAGTGGCATGGCGACATTTGAGAGAGAGGAGACAACAGACACCCATCCGAGACCCGAGCACTTGGCATAGCTATGCACGGAGCCTATACGAGATCCCAGACCAACCCCCCATTCCCAGACCACAGAGCTCACGTCCTACTACCTCTGACTTCTTCACACCCACTATGGTGGGACGCGCTATTGCCCGTCTACAGCATGGCAGGGCCCATGACCATTTCAGTTTACAGGCAGAGCACCTGATCTACGGAGGCACGACTCTCGCACCGCTCATTGCCCACCTCTTCAACCGTGCATTGGTTGAAGGATTCCCTGACTCATGGACCGAGCACACCATAGTGCCCATTCATAAGTAAAGAGATAATATGGATCTAGCTACATACCGGACGATCATGATTGGCGCTATATTGGCCAAGTTATATGGGGCGGTACTAGAGACAGAGATGAGTACTCTCGCTGAGAGGAAGGGTATCACGGCTCCAAGACAGGTAGGTTTCACGCGCGATTACTCTACCATTGACCACATCTTCACTTTGAGATGTCTGATCGACCAGGCAAGGGTGAGGAAGAGGAGATTATATTGTTGCTTTGTGGACTCCCGCAAAGCATTTGACACTGTTCCCAGGGAACGACTCTTCAGACGACTACTTGATATCGGAGCTTCGGAGGAGATGATATGGGGGATATACGCCTTATACCAAAGAGTATCTAGTAGAGTCAGATGTCTAGGGGGCTTATCTCATCCACTTGCTAGCACTATAGGGGTGAAGCAAGGATGTCCTCTTTCACCCACCCTCTTTGGTCTCTACATTGATGAGATAGTGGACTTCATACAGCAGAGGGGGGTGATGGCATTGAGGTACGCGGGTTCACTGTCCATATTCTTTTATATGCTTATGATATTGTACTGGTTTCAGAGTCTGCAGAAGGTCTACAGCATCTCTACATGGCCTAGATGACTTTTGCAAACACAGAGAGAGGGTTATTTGTGAACCTTGGTGACACCAAGGTCATGATCTTTCATACATCAGCACAGGTATGCAGACATAGTTTGTTCATAGCAGCGGGTGGACCGATCGAGGTGGTCGGATCATACGTGTACTTCGGAGTGACATTTACCGCAGCATCAAGGGTCTTCTCTATGTCTCACGCAGCCCGTGCCGGCATCACATGTGGGTACGCAGCACTAGCATGGAGAGACAGTGCCACCGGGCATATTTTCAAAAGCCCCGCACAAAGGGGTGGCTCTTCGACACTTTGGTTACGCCAACGCTCATGTATGGGGCAGCCATATGGGGACCGGGATTAGCTACATCAGTATGGACATCATTAGAGAGGCCACATATCCTCATGATTGCCAGACTTATCCGCAACAAGCCTTCAGTACCACATGATATCATTAGAGCAGAGCTCGCTGCACCACCGATGCTACTTTAGGCACTATTCCAGACAGTATGCCTATTACACAGACTTCGGAGCATGGATACAGAGAGCATTGCTTATCGTGATATGGCATTAACAGGCGACACCTCCTCATGGTATGCCCGGACACTAGACTGGCTGGCCCACCATGGCTTTGACATAGACAGGCTACCACCACTACAGTAGGACTCACATGCACCCACCTACTCGCTCTCTCATCAAGAGAGGAATAGGGTCATTCGTCAGGAGATATGGCATACATACATACTGAGGACATGGGTGAGCCCTAGGGATACATTGTCACCGAAAATGCTCTATTACCATGAGTATTTTCTACATATATCGAACGAGGGCTTCATCAAGATTCCGAGATACATGCAGACATACCTACCCTACCACCTTCGAGTCGTCATTGGGCAGCTCCGGGTTTCATCACATCAGCTCAAGATTGAGAGGGGTCGGTCCAGGGGAGTCCCCCGTGAGGAGAGGTGGTGCTCAGTATGCGAGACAGAGATTGAGAGTGAGGAGCATTTTGTTATTAGATGCCCACCATACTTAGACCTACGAGCACAGATCCAGATAGAGGAGTCACTCAAGTTGTGCATGACTATGGGAGACAAGCGGCGCCTGGGACGCTTCCTCCCAGCAGCATACGGGAGGCGAGAGGGATCACTACAGCCCACACATCAGCCACGAGTGAGTACCCAGCAGACCATTGCCCAGTTCTTTCAGAGAGCTGAGCTAATCAGAGAGGTCCATCTATAGGGCTCACCCTCCACCAGGCAGAAGCACAGAGAGCACGACGCCGACCACGCATGGTCGGCTATCATCGACCACGACCATATCAGGAGAATATCTCACGCATCAAGACAGGCTACGACCACATGATGGAGCATAAGCGTACCACCACCCCCTGGGTTGTCTTCCTTGAGGAGGCACTCAGACCACCACCAATGTACCACATACTACACCCACCTCCACCCATCACCAGTACATAGGGTGTTTTACTCACTCACATTATGGATCCCCCATGTATTAGGTGGCCACTATCTGCAGAGTCAGAGCCACGTCTCCCCAGCCTTTTCCAGCCCTATATAGCTTTGTGTAGCGATATACTTTTTATTTCATTTCATCTTCTACACAGGGTTACTACACTTGTACATGGTTTTTGTCTCATAGGCCAAGTTTGGCCTCCAGAAGACGTTAATATGACTTTCTTTCTTTCTTTCTTTCTTTCTTTCTTTCTCTATCTATCTATCTATATTTATATGTATATGTATATTTCTCTGTCTATGTCTATGTCTATGTGTATGTCTATCTATCTATCTATCTATCTATCTATCTATCTATCTATCTATCTATATATATATATATATATATATATATATATATATATATATATATATATATATATATATATATATATATATATATATATATATATATATATATATATATATATATACACACACACATATATATATATATGTGTGTGTGTGTGTATTTATATGTATATGTATATTTCTCTGTCTATGTCTATGTCTATGTGTATGTCTTTGTGTGTGTGTGCGTGCGTGTATCTGTATGTGTGTGTACGTCTACGTGCACGTGTACCTGTACGTGTACGTGTACCTGAACGTGTACGTGTACGTGTACGTGTACGTGTATGTGTACGTGTACGTGTATGTGTATGTCTATATGTGTATGACATATGTATGTGTATGTTTATATGTGTATGACATGTGTATGTGTGTGTATGTGTATGTGTGTGTGTGTATGTGTATGTGTATGTGTATGTGTATGTGTATGTGTATGTGTATGTGTATGTGTATGTGTATGTGTATGTGTATGTGTATGTGTATGTGTATGTGTATGTGTATGTGTATGTGTATGTGTATGTGTATGTGTATGTGTATGTGTGTGTATGTGTATGTGTATGTGTATATGCATAGTTTTTTCGAACTCGTCTGAAATCTGTTGCAAACATACCATACGTCTGATTGAAACGGACGTCTGAAATGGTTTTCCATACTTGATGTCTGGGAGCAAAAGAATGATCCCCATATTGACTCTGTTTTCAGTTATTTTTCACGTATTTAGACTTGTAGAGAGTGCACATAAGTGGGCCCATAATCAAGGAGAGGTAAAAGGCAACATTTATAGGTGCTAGAGGTTGCACATATCCACATTAGCATTAGGCAATGCACATTGATAGCAAAGCATGATAATAAGAATCCAGAGTGCTTCAGCATTTCAAAACAAATAAATATCTTTGATGCAGCATAAACGGGTGGATTTATATAATAATGTATGTGTATGTATTATATGTATGTATAATCATGTCACATGTTTATGTGTGTGGATGAATGTATATATACATGTATACGATGTATGTATATGTATATGTGTATCATATATCTATATGTATATGTATGTCAGCCCATTGATGTGCCTTGCATACATGTGTTATATTTATATACCTACATTATACATACATGCTAAGACTAAAATATTATTTCTTGAATCTTAATTTAATGTGTATTATAAGAGGAAAACCTACCCTACACCTATAACACCCCCCTTTATTTTTTCCAACCCCTAACTTTTGGTCACATATGGTCACGTATGGTATTTTCAATTGTACTTTTTCCATACTTCCATACCCGTATGCGTTTGCCGTATGGTTAACGTATGAAAAAATTGTGTATATGTATATGTATATGTATATGTATATGTATATGTATATGTGTATGTATATGTGTATGTGTATGTGTATGTGTATGTGTGTGTGTGTGTGTATGTGTATGTGTATGTGTATGTGTATGTGTATGTGTATGTGTATGTGTATGTGTATGTATATGTATATGTATATGTATATGTATATGTATATGTATATGTATATGTATACATATACGTATATGTATATGTATATGTATATGTAAATGTATTATGTATATGTATATGCAAATTCGAAATGGATGGCGTTGTTGATAGCTGTGCTGCGTAATCTCACTACCGTACATATTCATTGTACATAGCAGGTCAACGGCTTTCTTTGTTCAGTAGTCGTCCACATGTGCATATTCGCATTTGCTAGCTCTGTAGTAGATTAAGGGTTCACGATTGAAGTTCTGCAGTAGGGTTTTGTGGTCGCAATCGAAGTTCTGCAATAGAGTTTCGTGGTCTCCCGATTCTCTGTTGTTTGCGTTCTGGAGTGTACATTCACCTGTCGAGTGCAGTGCCGACTTTGCTGATATTGTAGTACAAGCTTTCGAAAAAAATTTAGGGTTTGGTTGGATAAAGTACAGGTAAAGTTTTCCATGGCAACTTCTTCAACTCCTCAAAGGACTATTTCAATATCCAATGCTTCACAGGATACAGATGTTGGTCCTGAGTCACCTTTGCAAAGTGATGTAGATGTCAGCAAGTTAAAATGTATGATGGAGGATGCATTAACAATTAATGAAAATGTGCACGGGGATGTGAGAGTTGATATAGATCCATCCCTGATTTGGGATTCGACTCTCATGTTCCATGAAAGGGGATTACTTCTTTTTTCTACTACGCGAATACCATTGGCAGTAGATGTGGCCCACGCCATCAATGCAAGTGTTGACAAGGAAGTGGTGGACAACGTTTTTTACTCGAGACAAGGCCTCTTTGAGGTGATTTTCAATGATGAGAGTGTCAAATCGCAGTTCTAGGAGCGGAAGAAATCTTTCTTTGTGGTTTAATGGCACACGTTTTTCCATGGAAGCCGGTAAAGGCTATGGAGGAGGAGCTTCTTTATAAATGTCCTGTTTGGGTGGAGCTAATAGATTTGCCATCCTTTTTGTGGAACAGTATTGGACATGTAGCCAAAGTTTTGGGCAAATTGTTATATACTCCCTCTATTTCTACACCTAATAAAAACAGGATTTGTGTTCTTTGGAATACGTCAAGGCCATTTCCTAAAACGCTTGGTATTAATGTCCCTAATGTGGGAAGGATTGTTATATATTTAAAGTGGGGAAATATGGCTGGATCATGTTTTCATTGTGGTAACTTAGGACATTATTCAAAAAATTGTCTTACTCTAACCTCGGAAGAAGTAAATCTCATTCCCACTTGTCCTAGCACCAAAATCCTGATCCCTCAAGAGCAAATATTTGGTAGACAAAGGACTATTCTTGATATTCCGCATACTCGTAATGTGATTGCCCGTAGGCCCTCCACAACTCAAGCTGTTATGTGTAAAGGCAAAAAAAATAGCGGTGGAAAAGCATATGCATCTTGCAACTCCTATTACCCCGACAAAGCTTAATGTATATAAGAGGAGGGAGGGAGAGGGTGCAAGCAATGATGCTTCTAAGAGAAGTGGTGAAGAAGTACGAAAGAGAGTTGTTGAAAATGACGGCTTTACTTCTGTCAGTTATAAGAAAGCATTGCTTCGGGGTAAGCAAAGTAAGTTTCAATCTAGCTATTCGGTTTCGCCTATGGACGAGGCTAACTTTGCACCTCATTCTGAAGATTGCATGGCAGAATATTAGGAAAATATGGATATTGTCCTACAAGATTTGGCTCCAGCATTGGCTCACATGGATTCCTCTCATTCTACACTGCCAATGCCATGAAACTAGCATCATGGAATATTCAAGGTTTAGGGCAGTATGGAAAGTGGACAAGATTATGGCGATGGATCATTACGCATCGTTTGGACTTGGTAGCCATTCATGAACATAAAAAACATGATCATGCAGGAATGCTTTTGGACACAAAAGAGTTTTCAATTGCGATAAAATAGTATTCAGAATAAATACTCTGGTTGTCTCTTTATTGTTAGAAAAGACATTGCCTTTGGTAGATTCCTTATTCTTCACCTCATGGTGCAGGAAATATCTTATGTTTGTATTAATGTATATGCTCCTAACTCTCCGATGGAAAGGGTTAAGACTTGGAGGAATCTCCTTCATGCTATTCACTTGTGTGCACGGCTTCAAGAATGGAGTAATGCTCGTATTCTAATGTGTAGTGACTTCACAATGGTGGATGTGGATGTAGATTGCACAACTTCCTCCTCCTTGATTTCCCCATAGGAAAACTCAATCTGGAGTGAAATTTTAGAAGTTTTGAATCGTAGGGACTTATGGGGTTTCATTGGGGGACATACACTTCCATATACATTTCACTCCAGATCACATAAGAAAGCTATGAGTAGGCTGGACAGATGTTATTATTCTCATGTATCTACCTTAAATACCACATCCACTATGTGGATTGATGCTACGGTGCTTCTTTCTGATCATAATCCTATCCTGATATCGCTTCGAATATCAGATTGGATACTGGAGCATTCCGGATAAGCTTCATAGAATTCCTTTGAGGTTGAATCATGCTTGGCTTCAAACATCTATGTTCAATAAGTAATGTAGAGAAATTGATTCAACAAGCGCTTGACTTAAAGACCTCCGCATGTATGAAATGGGAATTTCTTGCAACGCATATGCAGGATGTGATTAGGGAGTGTGGGAAGTACTTTGCAAATATATTGAGGATAGTAAAGTTGGAGCTGAGCACATTATTGTTTTAATGTGTGAAAACGTAGATTCTGGGGAGTTGCTTTCTCAAATGGATTACAATCGTTTATGTGATGCTTATAGATGCTTACAGCTAATTGAAAACAATGCAATTGAGTCCTCCAAAGCTCGAGCCACATGTGTAGAAGTGAATGATCTTCATGCTAACTCTAAATGTTTTTTTGATTTCTTGTGTGCTAAGCGTCGTACAAGCGCTATTTCCTCACTTGAGATTGATGGACAAACTCTCTCGGATGGAAATTCTAGCGCATGCATGTACACAACACTTCGAAAAATTCTTTGCTGCATCATATACAATGGCTAGTTTTCTTCTATTAAGGAGTCATTGGCTTATACTCCACAGATTCTCGACCCACGGACGACAGACACATGTGAAAAATTTATAATTGAAGAGGAAGTTCTTATTGTTACTCGTTTCCTTAAAAATGGTAAAGCGCCTCGAATGGATGGCCTCACCAAAGAATTTGTGATATCATTTTGGCCTTCTCTTAAAAAGTTGATTCTTGATGTGTGTAATGAAATATGGAGGGATCAAAAAATGCCTTATTCATTCAAGCTCCGGAAAATCAAACTTATTCCAAAAGTTGATGTTCCTAAGCGGATGGGAGACTAGAGACCAATTATGATAATGAATATTATTTATAAAATATTTGCCAAAATATTTGCTTTCAGACTCAAATCATGTATTAAGAATGTGGTTCATCCCTCTCAGATTGCGTTCATTCATAAAAGATCGATCTATGACAACATTTTCCTCACTCAAATGATGATAGAACATGTTGTTGTCTCCAATCAGAATTGGTTGGTTTGCAAATTGATTTTGAGAAAGCTTTTGATCACATATGATGGGATTTTATTGCGGTGGTTCTTAAGAAACTTCGATTTGGCCTTAAATTCTGTCATTTGATTTATATTTTGGCTCAAGCTAGTGCTTCTCAAGTGGAGGTTAATGGAAGGCTTTCTGCCCCCTTTCTCATTGAACGCTCTGTGCGTCAGGGATGTCCATTGAGCCCTCTCTTCTACGCGCTAGCATCCACACCAATGTTTTTTTTGTTGGAGGCTAAATTGAACTTGAATTATATTCATGGTGTTTCCTTGTATGGACCCAGCAGATTGCTGTGGGGTGGGGTTTGTTGACGACACTTCCATTTTTGCGAAAGCAAATGAGGCCTACATTCGAAAGAGGCCAACATTCGAAACATACTTGCCTCTTTAACCCCTTTCTCAGAGGCATTTGGCTTGCATGTTAATATAGGAAAATTGGCTCTTATCAATATTTCTACACATCATTTTGGATGCCTTCCTTGGTTGGGACCCAAAATTGACAAAGGTATTGTTTTTCGGCATTTGGGTTATCTGTTGGGAGTAAGTGTATCCACCAAGGATAAATTGCACTGGGTATTTCGTAAATCAAATGTAAAATGAAATTGTGGAATTCTTCACACTGGCCACTGCATGCTAGGATAAGAATAGTACAAACATTTTTGCAGCCATACGTGATGTATTATCTATTGCTTTTGGATTGGAAGAAATGTCATCTTCGTATCTTTGATTGCTTGGTGAAGAGCTTTTTGTGGGATAAAAAGCATAGCCGTGCATTGGTCACTTCAGCATGGGATCATGTGTGTCAACCTAAGCATAAAGATGGCCTTGGTATTTTGCATCTTCATTCTCATATAATGGCGAGGCGAGCAGACTTTATCATGCGTATCACTTCCTCTTCTAAACCTCTTTGGACTGAGATTTTTTGGAAGTTCATAGACAATGTTGTGGTATATTACGAGGGAAGATGGAAACTAGATGTTTGGAACAAATTCTTTTCTCATGCTCCGCTGCAAACTACTTCGCTTCAATTACGGATTTTGCTTCAAAGCTTCAAACAGGTTGCATCGCGATTGAAATGGAACGGAAGGCAACGTTATGTGGGAAATTCCTTGGTGTCATCGTCTCCAGACTCGTCCTTCTTGACAAATTCGTCGTTGGCCTATTCTTTAGGTGCAACAGCTCCGTATTCCAATAATAAGGAAATAGATTCCATTGCAAAGTGTTATGACACTAAATGGGCGCTTTTATCTTTTCCAATTATTCGGTGAACATATGCGGTAGGCCCGGCTTATCGATCCAAGTGGATGCAAATAGTTCTCTTTGTACGTCATCAAATTCCACTCTCTATTGATGCTTCGGATCCTTGGCATGACTGGCTTCTTGCAACGCACACTAGATGGCGGACTCGAAAAGCTAGTGCTTATTATTGTGCACTTATTGATTCAGATGATATTGCTCTTCAGTGTAATATGCGGTGGAAACTCAAGAAAACTCCATTCTAGTGGCATGCCAGGTTTTCTGTTATTTGGGAATCCTCTTTCACCTTCAAGATGAAGATTTTTATGTGGAGGATTTTGGTTGGACATTTCTCTTTGGGGGCTTTTCTTTCCAAATATGGGTTGGAAGGAATGTGATGTCCACATTGTGCCTCTTATGTGGAGACTATGTGTCATGTGTACTGAACATGCCCATGCATTCAAAAGTGGTGGAACAATTTATTCTTATTTCCTATTTGGGAGACTAAACCTACTAAGTTTAGTAGTACTTTTCTGTTGCTGAGCTCAGGTAACAAAGTCTTGGAATGGATGAGAAAGAGATGCATTTTCTTATTGCTCTCGAATATGTGGACACTTAGAAACAAAAGATTATTTCACAACAAAACCTCGGTTCCAAACTTCTCATGGAGGTTATGCAAAATTAGATTGAGGCTTGATGCTGATGTTATGCTTGTTCAGGATAGATTGACATTGGCTTCCCTTTTAGACTCCCTTTAATTCACTCCCACCGATTTGCATAGCTTCTTACATCTAGGAGGCTTTGACATATTGATATTAGTGACATAGGCTCTATTTTGGGGAAGAAAGGGAGAGTACTCTTTCCCCTCACACTCTTGTACATCATTCTTCTTTAATGCAATAAAGTGAGAATTCCCACAAAAAAAAATGTATATGTATATGTATATGTATATGTATATGTATATGTATATGTATATGTATATGTATATATATGTATATGTATATGTATTTGTATATGTATATGTATATGTATATGTATACATATACGTATACGTATACGTACACATATACGTACACGTACACGTACATGTGCACGTGTACGTGCACGTATACGTGTACATATACATGTACGTTTATGTGTACGTATACGTGCACGTATAGGTGTGCACGTACACGTGCACGTATAGGTGTGCACGTGCACGTGCACGTACACGTACACGTACACGTACACGTACACGTACACGTACACGTACACGTACACGTACACGTGTACGTGTATGTGTACTGTATGTGTATATGTGTATATGTGTATATGTATGTGTAGGACATATGTGCATGTGCATGTGCATGTGCATGTGCATGTGCATGTGCATGTGCATGTGCATGTGCATGTGCATGTGCATGTGCATGTGCATCTGCATGTGCATGTGCATGTGCATGTGCATGTGCATGTGCATGTGCATGTGCATGTGCATGTGCATGTGCATGTGCATGTGCATGTGCATGTGCATGTGCATGTGCATGTGCATGTGCATGTGCATGTGCATGTGCATGTGTATGTGTATGTGTATGTGTATGTGTATGTGTATGTGTATATGTATGTGTATGTGTATATGTATATGTATATGTATATGTATATGTATATGTATATGTATATGTATATGCATATGCAGGGTTGGATCCTAACACGGCAGAATCCCCCTACGCTCACCTAACTGAAATATACTGATGACCACGTCATATATGTATTTATGACAACGTTCTTTTTCTCCCAGGTCTAGACGTGACCGATTGCAGATCGGGGGGGCATTTCACCTTTTGCTACCTGTACCTGCTGCACATCACATCTGAGACCGTCCAAGTGTTTAAGCCCAACCCAAGAGGTGCAAGATCGTGACTTACCCCCTTCGGGAGTTGCTGCAGCCCGCTCCTGTTCATCAGCTGTTTGAAAACCCTAAACGGGCTACAACAGAGAGTTTTACATAAATTTACAGATATGTATGTATATTGACATTTAACAATTGTCACCATTCATGTGTCATGAGCTAAGGGCCAAGCCTGAAGGGTTAAGCCTACACACTGTAGACTCTAGATTAATTATTTGTACACTATAGTACTTCACTCTACAGTACATGGGAAACAAATATATGTCTATCATATATCATAAAAAGCCATCATATATTCTTATTAGAGGTGATTTTGTAGCTTCTCCTTAGTTCTAGCATGAGACAATTATGTTATTTCAACTTCATATGCATATATGATATATACGTAATACAAGAACTAGTTGTTCTTACTACTACTCATATTTATTACGTGGTAAACATTCAGTTTTGCATACTCTTTGCTGCAAACAAAACTTTTCATAGGTTCTTTTTTGTAGAAGGCATACCGTTTTGGAAAGTAAGAAGCCCTTATTTTCTAGATATGGTTAATGCAATTGGTCGTGTGAGCTCTTCCTATGAGCCACCATCGTATCATCATTTGCCTACACGTCATCTTTATGATGAGTGAGGTTCATAGAAGGTGACTTGCTGAAATTATGTGAAGCGAAAACGTTTTGGATGTAGTATCGTGTATGATGGCTGGTCTAATTCTAAGAATCAACCAATCATTAATATTATGGTCAGTTGCATTTATGGAAGCATGTTTTTCAAATCTATGGACACTTCAAGTGAAGTGAAAATTGGCAAGTGCATCTTTGAGATTTTGAAAGAAGGTATCAAAGATGTTGGACTTGAAAAATATTGTCCAAGTATGCATGGACAATGCAACAAATTATGTAAGGCCTGGTTATTTGGTTGAGCAAGAATTCCCATATTTTTTTTTACACGAGATGTACATGCCATTATATTGAATTGTTGTTTGAGGATATTGATGGGCTTGCTTTGGTGAAGCCAATATTGAAGCAAGCTCTAAAAGTCACAACTTTTGTAACTATGAAAGCCAACATACTTGCTCTATTTACAAAACATTCTTCAAAAGATCTTCTTAAACTTGCACACACCAGATTTGCTTACATGTTTATCAGGTTAGCAAACTTCTTGGATGAGAGAGTGTATAATGGACTGATGAGAGAGTGTATAATGGACTTAGATCCATGGTGGTTCCAATTGAGTATAATAGAAAAAGAGTATGCCCAACAAGAAAAGCTGAAAACATATATGGTATTGATTTAAGTGCATTTTTATGGAGAAGTGTGTGAAAGATTGTAAGCATACGCGTGCCCTATTGTGAACGTATTGCGTTTAGCAGATAGAGGCTACCATGGGTCTTTTTTATGAATTGATCAATAGAACAATTCAGGAAATCAGCCATATTGATGATATTGAAAATGCAAGATTAGAGGAAGTGAAGTCTTTGTGTGTGAAAAGATGGGACATAATGCATTCTCCATTCCATGCAGCAGCCTATGTTCTCCACCCTATTTGGAGAGAAAAATGCCCAAATGATGATGAAGACGTTAATGATGGTTGGATGGATGTCCTTGAGTGTTATACACATGGAGATCTTGAACAGCAAGAGATTCTAATAGATGAACTTTATAAGTATAAATCAATTGAAGGTCCATATCAAAGACCTCTTGCTAGAGATGAAAAGAGAAAATGCATTATTCAATGAAGTGGTCAGAATCATTTGGGGCTTGTATGCAAAAGCTTGTTTTACATGTTCTTTCACAAGGAACTTGTGCTTCTCCTTGTGAAAGAAATTGGAGTACTTTCTCCTTGATACATACAAAGTTGAGAAATAAATTGCTTCCAAAGAAAACAAAAAGTTGGTCTATATTCATAACAACTTACCACCTGCAACTAAAATTAAAGACTCAAGAGAGAGGGTTTGAGAAGATATTTTTGGCTACTAGTTATCATATCTTTTTGCAACATGTTAATGTTAATAATTATGATGTCTTTTTATTAACTTCTCTTTACAAATGTGTAAAAAGTGTTTATTTTGTTGAAATATGTAATGTGTACAAAAAATAGTATATATGTTGATTTTTTATTTGGAAAAAAAAGGTTGCGTCAAGAAACATTAGAAGCGTTTTATCGCACCCATCAGAGGTCGACTAAATGTTAGAAGTTCGATATCAGAAAAACATCAGTAATAACCATGTGTATATGTATATGTATATTGTTGGAAATTAGGTAGGCCCACATATTCCAGGATCTTCCAACACAGATTCCAATATCTTCCGATATTGACAAACATGAACATACATCACTTAATCATACAATGATGAGACAAAGATAGAGAGAGATTAGACAACATGTTCAAAGTGTTACGTAAGCCACTGCTTACTCACACCATCATATATACGAATGTCA
>CM035434.1:41690182-41695182 GCA_020310875.1 Ceratopteris richardii
AAAAATCTGATTCCAAACCCAAGTTTTTAAAGTACTATGGCAATGAAATCCCATCGAATAAAATCAAATGCTTTTTCAAAGTCTATTTGTATCCCAATCACTTCCTGTTCCGACAACGTTATATGCTCCATCAACATTTGAGTAAGAAAGATGTTATCATAGATTGATCTTTGATGTACGAACCCAACCTGGGATGGATGCAGCACCTTATGGATAATATATTTGATCCTCAATGCAAATACTTTAGCAAATAATTTATAGATAATGCTCATCATTGAAATAGGTCTCCAGTCACCAATGCGTCTAGGAATATCTAATTTCTAATAAGCTTGATCTTACCCAGCTTGAAAGTATATGGCATGCTTTGATCCCTCCATACTTCATTACATACATCAAGAACAAGACTTTTTAAAAGAGGCCAAAAAGCCACTACAAACTCTTTCGTGATACCATCCAGCCCTGGTGCTTTTCCATTTTTAAGGGAATTAAGAGCCATGTAAACCTCATCCTCAGAAATACTCTTCTCACACGCGTCAGCTTTCCGAGAATCAAGAAGACAGGGGGTGTAGCTCAAAGCTTCGTGCAGAGCTTGAAACCATGCATCATCGGATTTATAAGAAGCTGCAAACAATCTCCGAAAGTGTTCCGAGTAAACTGTAGCAATAGAACTTCCATCATTAATGATTGAGCCATCAACCTCAAGATGAGATATTGCTTCTTTAAGCCGTTTAACTGGTAGATGATCAAAGAAGCATTTAGAATTTGCATGCAAATCATTCACCTCTGTGCATCTTGCTCTGACTTTAGAAGACTGGATAGCCTGATTTTCAATCACCTCTAAACATTTATGTGCCTTACAAAGATGAGTATATTCCTCATCAAATAATACCTGTCCAGAATCAACCTTTTTAGACATAAGGGAAATAAGTTGCTCAGCTTCATACTTGGCAAAAGTAAGAATTTCAGAATAAAATTTCCCACAATCCCTAATCACATCTTGCAATTTAGCCACTAAAAATTCCCATTTCATGCAAGCAGAAACACTCAGCGAGAGCACATGCTGAACCAGAAATTGCACCTTAGACTTGAACATCAAAGTTTGCATCCATGAGTGATTCACTCTCAATGGGATTCTTGGCAATCCAAAAGGGACACATAAATTCCAATCAACCTCTTTGAGGGATATCAACAAAGGATTATGATCTGAAAGGAGCACTGTAGCATCTACCCACATTTTGGATGCTTCACTAAGAGCAGACACATAAGAATAATAACATCTTCTCATCGCTTTCTTATGCGATCTCGAATGATAAGTATAACGAAGCGTATGCCCCCCAATATAACCCCAAAGGTCCTTACAAGTCAACATATCTAAAATTTCGCTCCAAACCATCTTTTCTTGCGAGGAAATCACAATTGAGGCAGTTGTACAATCCTTTTCAGAGTCTACCATATTGAAGTCCCCACATAACAAGATGCGAGCATCCCTCGAGACTTGAAGGTGCATGCAATGCTGAATAGCCAATGCGAAATCATTCCACGTCTTGATTCTATCAGTAGGAGAGTTTGGAGCATAAACGTTAATAAGATATAAGAAATATCCTGTATCATACAATGCGATATAATAAACCTACCATGAGGATCATCAAATAATATCGTGAAATTAACATTGTTTCTAACAATCAATAAGCACCCTGAATATTTATTGTTACCATTGTAACGCAACTGAAAATCTTTTGTATGTACAAGCATTCCCGCATAATCATGCTTCTTATGTTCTTGTATTGCTACCAAATCAAGCTGATTTTTAACAATCCATCTCCATAATCTAGTCCATTTTCCATATTGACCCAAACCTTGAATATGTATATGTATATGTATATGTATATGTATATGTATATGTATATGTATATGTATATGTATATGTATATGTATATGTATATGTATATGTATATGTATATGTATATGTATATGTGTCAAAGTCACGAGGAGACGCGGATGGGGACGGGTCCTGAGAACGGTGGTGTCCCCGGGACAGGGACGGAGCCTAGGGTGTCCCGAGGACGCATCCCCGGACGGCACTAGAAAAATGCTGATTTTTTCAAAAATATCAAAGAAGTAATGCACAATGAATGTGTTAACATATCAAAGGACCAATAAGAACAAAACTATAGGAGAAAAAGTGTTTTTCAAGTAGAAACATGTATCACGCACTTTGAAGTTTGAACATTCAAAATTGTCATTTACATTTCATCATCTCAAAAAAAAAAAGATTCTACATCAACATCATCATCATCGTCACCATCATCATAGACAAATTTGAAATTTCATATACATATTGTATTATCATGTGCATTGATAGGAAAAATATGTTACATCATACCATAGATCTACAGCAACTAGTGTAGATTCCAAAAAGTAAAACTAGAAAATCTAAAGACTAAAACATAAATGTGATGAGTATGAAGAAAAGAGGAAAAGGGTGAAGAGAGGGCAGAGAGGGTTTCCACATATTGCTAAAGGTAGCTTAACCCTCCATACACATGAGATCCAAGAAGAAAAATTGAATGGAGCAATGCCCTCTATTTATGGTTGCTTATGGCCCTCAAGAAGGTTCTAAAGACCCCTAACATTGACTTAAGAGACTCTAAAAGAGAGGTCAAAAAAACTTGAAGTTTTCTGGCAAAAAAATTGTCCCTTCACTAGATCCGTCTTAGATTTCCGTCCCCAAACAGGGTCATGACAAGAATCCGTCCTAGGGACGGTTTGCTGTTACAGACTCTTGTAAGCAGATGGTTGCTGTCCCGGCTAGGAATCCGGATGAATTAGCTTGAGGGGACAGCGTCCCGACATCCCTAGGACCCGGGGACGCGCCCTGTGTGACTTTAATATATGTATGTTTATGTATATGTGTATGTGTATCTATATGAATATGTATATGTAAATAAATAGAAGCTTGAGCCGAGTCTCCTAGGAGAGCAGGTTCTTTCAGAAAAAGAGGATCAAAAGTGAGTGCTCTGAGAGAGAGAGATCATTACCCCTTGTATACTTGCATTAATTTCATACTCAGTAATGCAGCTTCCTGAACCCCTGCATGTATACTTGCATTAATTTCATACCCATTTTGCACAAATATCTTCTGCATTACTGAGTTTCTCTGTTCAATCTGCCTAAATTTCCTGCACTCCTTGATTGTCATCACTACCTGCTGTGATCCTTCTGACTTGTACATACAAGTGTTTTTTTGTAGGTTTCGCCACCCCTCAGATTCATATTTACTGTATCTTTGACCTAATGTACAAGTATACGTATCCTTTGACCTAACATATTTACTGTATCTTTGACCTAACGTACAAGTATACGTATCCTTTTCTGCCTTCCCGCTTTTAATTTCATATATAAGAACTCCTCCAGTTCTACTGCCTCCATTTTGTTTTGTCTTTGCACATTTGTTACACATACTAGCAGCCCTTGGATTATCTTTACTTAATGTTTTTTCCTTCTATTATGGACAGCAATATTCAATTTACGGTTTCCCTCACCTGAACGTCTTAGTTATTTCTTCTCCTCCACTTCATTGAACATATTGTTACTTCTCTAAAAACACTTCCAAGCACTTCTTACAAGGTTTCAATCGTTAGGAGGTTTCAAAATTTCTGCAATCATTTGTTATAAAGTTCCAAAGTTTCTGCAAAAAGGCAAGAAGGGATCTCCTTCACAATGGATGTTTTCAATGTTTTTCCCTTCCAGGAAAAATGGATCCCATCTTAAAATCATTCATGAGGTCCATCAGTAAAGGCTACTTAATACTGAAACATGAAAGACGGAAGGGAGCAAGCTGAGCACAAAATATGTAAATCGATACGTTCATGATACATGTAAATAGAGATACATAATCAACCATAATAGTGAACTCCTGCATAAAAAGTTACAGAAGATTAGCCATCTTACCATGTTTCTGAATCCATCATTTGAGGAGATGTTGTCATCATGATCATCCAGGGCTTCATAGGAAGCCTCATCATCATCTTCATCAGCATCATCGCCGTCATTATCATCATCATAGTCATAATCATCTTCTTCTTGGCCATCACCATCATCATCGTCATCATCATCTTGGCCATCATCATCACCACTGTCTTCTTCTTGATCTCTCGAGCTTGGAGGTCTGCTAAAAACTCCTTCAACATCCCCATCCTTGATTGCTTTAATGATTGCCTCCATCAATGCTGGATCAGCTTCCCTAAGCATGCCGCCTGCAAAATGTTCCTTTTTTTCCATCAAGTAAAAATGTGGAAAAACGTGCATCATGGCATTCAAACCTAGGCCGACAGCCTCACTACCAATAGCTCAATTGTGCATGCCACCTGGCAACAATCATTCTACACACAAAGCATAATGTGATTATTTCAAAGAACATTCTTCCCCTTGATCACCTATGAGTTTAAGCTGTCGTGTCCTTGCATGCCTTCCATACTTTCCAATTTTCTGAACTCAAGAAACACAATAAGATGGATCCTGTTAGACTCTTATAAAGAGATCAATGCATTTGACACAGATTTTGCTACTCTTCCATGTGCATTAAGGAATAACATACCTTCACTACTTTCACTGCTTCATAAACCTCCTCCCTTAGATTACCCCACCTACAGCATGATCTTGTTAGTGATACACCTTACAACCTTTTCAAAACAATCAACCATGCCGAAACATGAAGAATGCCGTTTTCTCAAGGCAGACTCTTTCCCTGCAATAGGCAAGAGGATTTCCCTTTTATGTACCCTCCTCACTGTTGGCTTTGCAAGGAAGATTGCTTGCTAGTATGTATAGATGGCATCATGGTTTCAGAATACAATCATAGATTTTCCATATGCCAAGCATAGTGCAAAGACATTCAAGTACACAAAGAAAAAGTCAAGTCAAAAATGAATTGTCATTGGAGATGAATCATGATTCAAAATGTGCTATGTATGAATGATTCAAAATGTATGTACTAGTCA
>CM035434.1:41707682-41750182 GCA_020310875.1 Ceratopteris richardii
AATTGGCACATTTTTTCTACGTGCGGTAGAGATGGGCAAAAAGGGCAAGAAGACCACCGGAGCTTTCATATATCGGCACATCAAGAAAGCAATAGAGGAGGTAAAATCTTTAATTTTATTTGTTATTTTTGAAATTTTTTTTTTCAGCTTTTTTCATTAATGATCATTGATAATATATATATGCATAGGTGGGAGCGGAAAATGTTGTGCAAGTTGTAACCGACAATGCGAGCAATTGTCGGCATATGGGAAAGCTCTTAGAGGAAGAATATAAGCATATTGTATGGACTCCTTGTGCTACACATTGCCTTGATCTATTGATGGAGGATATAGGTAGTTCTATTTTTTATGTAAAGTTTTTAAAATTTATCATGCTTCATGAATCATGTAGATCTAGTATCCATATGTGCACATGCATGCACACGTGCATGTGCATGTGCATGTGCATGTGCATGTGCATGTGCATGTGCATGTGCATGTGCATGTGCATGTGCATGTGCATATGCATGTGCATGGGCATGTGCATGTGGTGTGGCATGGGATGTGCATGTGGCATGGCATGTGCATGTGGCATGGCATGTGCATGTGGCATGGCATGTGCATGTTTCTGGCTTTCATGGATCATTATCATGATGTATGTGTGGATGTTTCTATTTGCAGGGAAGCTTTCATGGGTAAATGCTTGCACACAAAAAGCCTCTAGCTTGGTGATATTTTTCACACACAAAGGAAAAGTATTATCCATGTTTAGAGAGCATAGTAAACTTGAAATCAAAAAGCCCGCTACCACTCGCTTTGCATATATGTGGATTGTGCTTTCACGCCTTCTTGAGGTCAGAATCCCTCTTAGACAAAGAGTGGTCTCTCCTCTATGGAATGATTGGGATGAGAGCTCATTGGAGGAATCAAAGAGCATGCAGAGGCTATGCTTGGATGAGGAGTTTTGGGAGAATGTGAAAGTTGTCTTAAATATTTTGACACCTATTTATAGAGTTTTACACATGACAGATTTTGAGGGTGCCACATTGGGGCTCCTCATATATACGATGAGGAGAGCCATAGATGATATTAGAGAAGCCACTCTTATCACTACGGAGCAAGCCAATGAGGTGCTTGAGGTAAGAAATATTGTCATTTGTAAATTACTAAATTGAAAAGCATGTTGCATTTCTTAATTAATAATTTTGAAGTACTTATAAGCTATTTCTTTTTTCATTAGGTGACATCGAGGAGATGGACATGGATGCATAGACCCATTCAAGGATTTGCGGGTCTATTGCATCCTGCATTTAAAAGCCCGGCGCTATATACAGATATCGAGTTACTTTCCGATAGACTTTCATGAATGTCACGGGTTGTTCCCTCTCACTTGCATAATGAGATGTTAGAGCAGATCAGTTGTTACTTGGATGAGACAGGAAACTCGGCATTCACATTCCCTTCATGTTGGGATAGGGCTTCGATGGTGAAGCCTCTTTTTTGGTGGCAGAATTTTGGATTCAGCTTCTCTACTTTATCTACATATGCTATTAGGGTTCTCTCATAGGATTGCTCATCCGGAGCCTGTGAGAGAAACTAGAGTGCCTTTTCTCTTATTCATACAAAAGTAAGGAATAGACTTAGCCCTGTGCAGATGGAGAAGTTGATTTACTACCGTACTAACTTGAGGGTGTTGGAGAACATACCAAACATGGAGACATTGAAGCAAGTAAGTGTAATTTAATTTTTATATATAAATTATAATGTATGAATTTTTAATGACTATTTGAAATTTCTTTTTATTTTAGGTTGATGTAGATACATTTTGGCCATTATTGAGCACCACGCCTCGCCCAGGAGATGAGATGCATGAGGATGATCGAGCAGAGCACCCCTACATACGGCCACATATATGAGGAGGACGATCTTACATGCTCGACATCATTCCTCTCAGTTTGATGATAAGGGGAATGTTATTAGTCCCATAGAGAGTCCAGTGTCATCTACTTATGAGATGACATCAGAGGATTCTTTAGATTAGCCAGATGACTCCGACGATGACATTGAGTGATCATTGATGATCATGATTCACGATTCATATGTATTGTGATTTATGATTTATCATTTAACATTTATGACATTATGATATTATGACATTATGATAGTTGGCATTTGTTTTTATGATTGTGGCCCGTAGACATTGGTGATCATTGATGACTCATGAGTTATGATTGATGATGATGATGTATTATAATTTGTGTGACTCAGGGCATGTGCCATGATTATAAGTTATAATTTATATGTTTTGATTGAAACTTTGAAGTTTGATTGTTGATCATTGACACCATTATTGCACATAGCACGCTACACAAGTGATGATGCACAAATTACAATGCACATGTGAGTCCAAAGTCGTGAAATAAATGATGCACAATTTGAATGGTAAATGCACATTGCCTAATGCACAATGCACAAAATGCAAATTAGTAAAATTGCATTGCATAAATGATAATGTTACACATTTCTGTCATTGTCTGAATCATAGATGGACATTGCGGCATAACTTACATGCGTCATGTATATATGACATATGTATTATGGAGATATTTCACATCCATCTTTACTAGATTAGCTATGTATATATGTATTTTACATATGACTTATGAATTTCAAAATAATTATTAAAAAAAGGAGGGGGAAAAAATTTTGTACTAATATCATATGGATTCGTACCTCATGATTAGTATGTACCTAGTATAGTACTAATACGTATCGTACCTATCGTACGGATACCTGACTAACTATGAGTGGGGCAACCAAACATATTACCTCGCAGCGGAGTTTCTTCACTTCACTCAAGCCTCCCTCTAAAGGGAATACTATCACATGTGCCAAAAACTCCTCTTATCCTATCATGGGAGTTGGTAAGATCATTTTGACTACTGCTCATGGTAGTTCTTTCACATTGTCGGATGCTTTTTTTATGCAAGGGATCAAGAAGAATCTGTCATCAATTTGAGCTTTAGCCAAGATTGTCTTGGTTGTGAAATTTGTTGATGATAGATGTACAGTTCAATGTGTCAAATGGCGACGTGATTATTGCTTCTGGCATTTTATGTGGTGGGTTGTATAAGCTCATAGACTATGAAAAATCTATCAATGATTCAGCATGTGCACTACATGATTCTCAAGCTATGTCAGATGCAAAGGTTTGGCATGCATGCTTTGGTCATCTGAATTTCGCTAGTTTGCTACGCCTACAAAAATCTGAAATGGTATCCTCTTTGCCCAAACTTGAGGCACCCGGTAAACATGTCGGTGAAGGCTGTATTTTGGACAAAATGAAGCATTCCTCCTTTCCAAAAGATGGTTCAGTTTGAGCTACTCAAAAATTGCAGCTTGTTCATAGTGATGTTTGTGGTCCTATGCAAACACCCTCTTTTGGAAACTATCTTTACTTCATGACTTTCATCAATGATTTTTTCAGGCATGCATGGGCATATCCATTGAAAGCAAAGTTCGAAGTGTTTATGTGCTTCAAACAGTTTTTCGTTTTGGCTGAAAATCTGTCAGCATGTAAAATGGGAACCCTCTGTTCTCATCGAGGGGGGGAATATATGTCTTCTGACTTTAATGCATTTCTGGTTGAACGTGGGATAAAACATCAGTGTACAGTGCCATATACACCTCAACAGAATGGAGTTGCTAAATGAAAGTAGAGGTCACTCATGGAGATGGCCAAGTCTATGGTCAAGAATCAGGCTTTACTACATAATTTTTGGCTTGAGGTTGTTATGTGTGTAGCATATATACTTAACAGGTGTCCCACTAAAGCATTGCAGTCTATCACTCCATATGAGGCTTGGCATGATCACAAGCCATCTGTTGCTCACCTGCGTGTTTTTGGTTGTCTGGCATATGCATTAGTGCCTCAATAACAACGCACGAAATTGGATAATAAAGCAATGAAATGTATTTTTGTTGGGTACAGCTCTGAAAGCAAAGGCTATGGTCTGTATCATCCACAGACTAAACGCATTCTAGTTAGCCGTGATGTTGTTTTTCGTGGAAGATGCTATTCAACCATTACTTTCATGTACTAAGGAGACATTTGTTAGCTCCAAAGACATGTATGATACTTTGCTTCCTCTTTTTACAAGTGGACAGTATGGTGCTAGTTCTAATGAGGCAACTTCTCAGTCTTTACAGGTTCCATGCGATGATGCATATCATTCCATTTCTGATGCAGATTTACATGATGCACTTGTTGATGAGAGAGTTGATAATGAGGATGCAAAAACTATGCCAAAATGGCTAGTGCAAACCTTGCATGCCAGCAAATTAGATACACCTCTGTCATATCATACTCGGTCGGGCTCTCATAGTGCCTCTTTTGGGTCAGATTGCTATGCTATGGCTTCCTCTAGTCTGTGTGATGAGAATGAGCCTGTTTCGTTTGATGAAGCACAAAATTTTGAAAATTGGATGGCTACTATGCAATCAGAATATGATGCTATCATGAAAAATGATACCTAGACTTTATGTGAATTGCCTCCTGGCAAGAAGGCCATTGGCACTAAGTGGGTATACAAGCTGAAGCGTAAGCCTGATGGAATAGTTGACAACAATAAGGCTAGGCTTGTTACAAAGGGTTATGTGCAGGAAAGAGGCATTGATTTTGATGAGACCTTGACTACTGTTCGAAGCATCTGTGAACTTGCAACTCATCATGGTTGGAATGTACATCAGTTGGACATTAAAATAGCACTTCTGAATGGTTACTTGCATGAAAAACTGTATTTTTTTCAGCCCCATGGCTTTGTGCACAAAGGGCATGAAAACCAAATGTGCAGGTTGAAGAAGGCATTATATGGTTTAAAGCAAGCACCACGTGCTTGGTATGAAAAGATACATGCCTATCTGATTGCACATGGTTTTGAGAACAGTCCAACTCAGAGCACCTTATATGTTAAGCGTGCAATCTGCTTCTGAACATTGTTGTGTATGTTGATGACATGGTGCTCATTGGTCCTCATGAGAAGCATATTGCTGATTTTAAGGATGATTTGCATGTCTCATTTGAGATGTCTGATTTGGGGCATTTGCATCATTATTTGGGCATTAAGTTTATGCAAGTTGATGGCGGAATAGCTTTGTGTCAAACAAAATATATGGACACATTATAGCAGCTTTTGGCCTTGAAGCCTGTAAACATATTGCCACTCCTATGGAGACAAGTTTACGATTGAGTCTTCGTGATGTTGGAGATGCATTTGATGTTGTTCTCTATCAGCAAGATGTTGGATGCTTGATATACTTATGCATTACTCGGCCAGATATTCAGTTTGATACTGTCTCACATATGAGCAAGTTTATGCATTCCCGAGGTGTCAAGCATTGGCAGGCGGTTAAGCGCATCTTTCGCTACTTGAGTGGTACCCGACTACTTGGGTTGTTTTATCTCAAGGGGGATCACTACCGCCAGATTTACATGCTTTTTCTGACTCTGACAAGGCTGGTTGCAATGACACTCGTGTATCCACTAGTGGCTTTTGCTTCATGCTTGGTAGCTCATGTATATCTTGGTTGCACAAGATGCAGCCTACTGTGGCCACTATGAGTTGTGACCACTTCGAGTTGTGAGGCTTAGTATAGGGAAGCTTTCATAGTGACTGTTGAGTGTGTGTGGCTCAGATGCCTAATGGTTGATTTGGGTGTTGGTCAGTCTTATGCCACCACCATCTTCACTGACCGTCAAAGTGCATTGGCAATTGCGAGGAACTCTATGTTCCATGCTCGCACTAAGCACATTGAGGTGCATTATCATTATGTCAGGGAGAGGTTCTCTGCTCGAGAGATGAGCTTGGCACATGTACCCACGCAAGAGAACATTGCAGACCTTTTCACGAAGGCTTTGCCTAGGGAGAAGTTTGAAGCTTTCCGCAAAGCTTTGGGCTTACTTCCTTTTGTGGAGTGATTCCACATAGCTTGGCACTTCCTTATGCATGAGTGCAATCTCCTTGTTCACCGCATCACTCCCAAGGGGGATTTGTTGATATATTTAGGTAGTGATGTGTGTGAACACAATAGGAACACCGGGGCACTTTTTTCCCTCTTTAGGAGGTTTTCTCCTCCCGGCTTGTATATACGCCTATTGCCCTAACGGGTCACTTATCCTTGTACATTCTAGTGGTAATACATTCAATATTGTGTGTTGTGCTCCAAGCTTCTGTTCTTCCTTGTGCTATATGCGTGCTTCCGTAGACCTAAAACTCCAACAATAAACCTGCGAGTCAAGGAAGTTCCAAAAGGTGTACCTTGAGCATTTTTATATCTTGGTAAACAATGTCAATTTGACCTAAAAAGAATCAAACCCTGATTTTCGAAATGGTCCAAATGGTCAAAATGGTCAATTAGGTCAATGTGGTCAAAATATTTTTTACATATTCTTGTAGCTCTCTCCAATTCTTTTGATATATGACACTTTGCCATCAAACACCATTTAGGGTTCCAACACCTTTACCCTAAGTTTCAGAATGGTCTATTTTTAAATGAAGCACATCACTAGATATCTCTTGTTCCCCTCATCAATAAAAGCACCATCGATCATATAGGTTTGGTCATTATCTAATAGATTTTTTCAAATTCGTTTTAATTGAAAAACAAGGAAAATTTTTGCAATTTACGCGAAAAGCCACTCATGGACAAAAACATGCATTAATGGTTGCTTTATGGAAAGCACATCGTGGGTAGTCCTAGAGGCTAGAGCCTATAAAAGAAGGCCTTTGGCTCACTCCATGATAATTCAATTTATACAATTGCTTGTGCTCAGGAGTTAAGAGCAACCAGGAGCAGATTTGGAGGAGGTTTTCTTGCTGATTTGTGGAGTCTACAGCTGCGGCGCATCATCTTCTTCACACGCATCAGTGTGTCCAGTTGGTTCATTGTAAATAATTGCTATTTTACGATCATCTTCAGTTCTTGCTGCTGTAGGTCCTGTACCTCTTACTTCAAGGGTTGGAGACTCTTTTGCTGCTGCTTATTTCAGAAGGAGATTAATTCTGTTAGGGTTTGCTGCTGCATTCCAACACATTAACTGTTCATACAGTCAATTTCTCATTATATTCTGCACACTCACTTCTTCCATAACTCTAAGCACTCTATTTACCTTTTGTACCTAGAACCTTCAACATTCAGCCAATTTCTAGATTTTGTATATTATCCACACACATTTTATACACATTCATTCATCAAGTAATTTTATTTTCTGCACAGCATTCAGAAGCTCTTTAACTCTCTTTTGTCTCCTGTCTATCTCATAGTCATTCATCTCTTTTATTTGGTTCAAGGTATGTGCGTGTGCTTAAGGATTCTAAGTGTCTTAGTGTTGGAAAGATCATGTGATTATATATATTGGTCCTACCTCACTTCCAATATTTGGTATCAGAGCCTTGTGCACATACATAACTTGTTCCCAAGCTTAGTGATTATAGAGATAGATTGGAACATGAAGACAAGCTTGATGCAATGTCAGATTATTCAATGTCATGATGATGAATTTGCTGATTTCCAAGGACTTGTGGAATATTGCCAAGCGCAAGTATCCAAGGCCAAGAAAAGCTACAAAGGATGTTGGCTCTTCTTCCAAGAAGCCTTTTGCCCCAATCTCAGCCTGACAAACAAAAGAAGAAGAAGAAGAAATTGTTTCATCATCCACAAACAGAGGGAAGCAGACTCAACCTTCTAAAGTGCAGTCAAGATGGGATTCTAAGGATGCTCAAGCACTCTCACTATTTGCTACGGGTGTTAAGTGTCATATCATTTTTCAAATCAAGTCATGCAAAATCTCTCGTCAAGCTTGGTTTGAATTGGAGAATATCTATCAAAACAGAAATCCTACTACAAAAACATCTAAGGAGGCAATTAGAAGAAATATCATTTTAAGAGTTGTTGTTCCTATTACTTCAAGATGAAGGTCAGCAAAAGAGCATGGAAGAGAATGACGTAGCTATGGTATCATCATCCAAAGGCAAGAAGAAGAAGAAGGAGACCACGAAGGAGGAGGAGAAGACTCAACAAAGCAAGAAAGAAAGTCACCTACTTCTAAGTCTTCTATTACATGATATATCATCTTCAATCTTTACTTCACCTACTTCAGCCACACCTATGGAGAAATCTACTTCATCCTCATCTACATCTAAGAAAGGTATATGCCATTATTGCAAGAAACCATGTCACCATATTATAGGATGCAAAGAAAGGATTTTCAATGAAAAGAAAAGAGCACCAAATAACAATATTGAAGAGGTATCAAAAGCTAAATCTTCTTCAAGTGAAGAATCTTTTGCATGTGTAAGCATGTTGTAAGAACAATGTCCCAATGAGGGGTCTAAACCCTAATTTCAAGCAAACCCTAATTTTTAAAAATAGTCTGAATGGTCAAAAGGGTCAACATGCTCAAAATATTTTTGTATAAACTTATAGTTCTAATCAAGAGCTATCTAATGATATATAGCACTTGACCACCATGGATCATTTAGGACATCAAACCCTAATCCTAATTTTGAGTTTTAAGCTTTTCATAAATGAAACAATCTTGTAGCTCTCATTCTCTAGATCAAGGAAAGCACCATATCTTAGGTGTATCTATTATTTTCCAAGAGACTTTTACAAATTCGTTTTTCTACTTCAAAAGCAAGTTAATTTCGAACAAACTCACCAAAAATACATTAGCAAAAAGATTCGTTTTAAATAAAAATTTCGCAGGTGGCTTAAAATCCTATAAAACAATCCTCTTGGGTCATTTCTAACATATCTCATACTTACACTTGAGCATCTTCAAATATGATCTAGGTCTTGGAGATGTCCTAGGAGCATATTGAAGGTGTTTTGCTGGTTTTTCATGGTGATTTGCTTCTTCCCTCTTCTCCTACACACACTATGGAGTTTGTGCCAGTTCTTGCTAATGTACCAAGTTTCTATTATCTATCACTTCAAGAGGAGAAGTTTTGTTGCTGCTTATTCTAGAAGAGAATCTGTGATAGGGTCGTAGATTTTAATCATATTCCAACACATTGGTTATATTCCTTACATGCAATCCTATTATTCTTCTATTTCCAACACATTCGCTTTTTCTTGTAACTATTAGGCACTCTTAGGTGCTCTTCTCTCATATATTATACCTAGAACCCTTCTCTTTCAGCCTACATTCAGTTTTGTATCATTATTCACATTGCAAATTATCAATAAGATTTAGTTTATGTGTATAGTTAGCATTCAACCGCTACGCTTTGAAAATTGTCTCTTCTCTATTGTCATTCATCCCATTTGATTCGTTCAATGTGTGTATCTGCTAAGATTCAAAATGATGGAAATAGCTTTGATTATTATTTGGGCCTACTTCACTTCCAAGATAGCAAAGAAGACATGTCTTTTGATCAAGCAACATTAAATGCACTCTCAAAAAATCCTTGGATTTTATATTATGGAGCTATTAAGCACTTCACAGATTGCAAGAAGGTATTTTCATCTCTTACTAAATCTATTGGTAGAAGGGTGACCATAGAATATGGTCATGATTTGGATGTAATTGGTGTTGGAGAAGTTACATAAAGTCAAGCAAAGGTGGCAAATTCACTATTTCTAATGCCTTGTATGTACCAAAAATGAAGAAGAATTTGCTTTTTTTTCTCTAGTTTCTTATCAAATGGTTATAAAGTAATTTTTAAGAAGGTTTCATGTCAAATCCTTACACCTAATGAGAAGCATTCTCTACTACAAGGTGAAAACACAAGCGGTATATTTATTTTTGCAAAAACCAGTCATGCTAATCTTGCTAGCTCCTCTGACCAAAGGAGAACATGAAGTTATGGCATGCAAAATTTGTTACATAAGCTATACCACTCTCAAATCTATGAAAGACAAATGTATGGTTGAGAATTTACCAACTTTTGATTTACCAAATCATGCAGAATGATAGGAAGGATGTCTTGAAGAAAAGCTTCATAAACTTCCATTTAAAAAGCATGAATTTATTACATTCGAGAGGAAGTTACAAATCATACATTTATATGATAGAGAAGAAGAGTACATGTATAATGACTTCAAGTCATATTTAGAAGACAAAGGTATACTCCAAAACAAAATGGTTTTGCAGAGAAAAAGAATAGGACACTTGTTGAAATGGCATGTAATATGATACCTTCAAAGCAGTTTCCACCAAAGTTTTGATATGATGTTATTCACACAGGGACTCACCTCCTAACCTATTTATAGCCCTTGCCTAATCACCATCTAAAGTTCTCTCGTATGTCCCTCTACTCATCTGGCCATCATGAGTAGGTACCTTGTATGGACTCTCTAGCTTTTGACCTTTGCTATCCCCCGAACAAGGAACTTCTCCTTCCTTCAAGCATGTACATCTCTAGAATATAACACTCTCTCCCCCTTCTAAACATCATTGTCCTCGATGATATAGTAGGAGTTATAAACCTTGGAATCAGAATCTATGATTCCAAATAATAAGAGTAGAGTGTGCTAGGTGTCTGAAAAACTAGATGCTCAAAAAGTAGACAACTAGTCTCTATGCTTCCTATCTAGCATTTCCACTAATAAATAGTAGTCCTTGCCTTGGGCATACTATAGGAATCCCTATGAGGCCCAATGAGTCCAAATATGCGCAACATAAGTACTCGGAATATCCTCGGACTCCCTATGCCTATACCTTGATCATTAACTTGTGACGGCTTAGCGGCTTTCCCTTGTCTTCGTGAAATAAGGATTGATAGCTTGTCACATGGTATAATTGTGAAAAATAACTTACTCCACTAGAGTAACAAAAGAATACTATGCTCATCCAAAACAATCTGACTATGTCTCCAATCTCTATGGAAAAATACTAAAAGTAAATGGAAATCTTTTCCAAATAGTGCTTAATCTCTAATCTCAAGTAAATCTGCTTGATTTACTCATTGTAATGAAATGAAACTCAAGAAAATCTCATCATGATTCAAAATGTGAATCCACGATGAAAATTTGTCAATGATCCAAACTATGGATCAAAATCTCGATCTATCATATACAATAATCCAAACTCTGGATCAAAATATCTGCAATACAAAGTAAATCCCAATCCAATCCACTCTGTGGAACTAAGTGCACCATGCCAAGTGAAGATGTGCTAAGAAAGTATAGCAACTAGTGGAACTCCCATCGCCTTCTCAATAATAACATGCAAGATGTTCCAAGTGGATGAAACTTAATTTATCTTTGACCACCATTGTCTAATCATCACTATGATCAAATCATTCCCAACTAAGAATGAGGCCTCTAGCAAACTATTGTAATAATATGGCACTCCCATATATATTGAAGACCATAATATGGGTCCATTAAATACACTGAAAAAATGGTAAGTAGATGTTTGCACACTCATTGCCCACTAGGCTAAGCATCTAGCTCACCTCATACACACTATGTATAAACCATGGCCTATTCTCACACGTATCAAATAAAGTAGTATGTACTCTATGAATTTCTTCTTAATGCAATTGCTTATTCATAGTTCTTATGTGCAAAACTTGTCTTTCCGCTTCTAGGCTACTTGTCTGCGGACTTACCTTGTTTACGATCACATACAGAGTGACTGTATCAACTGCCCCTCTGTTGTCTAATTAATAAGAAGATCATATGAATGAACTCCAAATCGTATAAAAAATACAATCTCAGAGACTTCTCTCCCATACCATTTGTCCTACACTTACGTAGAATACAAAGTTTGATGTCCCATACAACCAAACTTTATACCCCACATAGATGCATGTATGAGTTTAAGTCGAACACTTCTCTCAAAAAAACAAGAATAGATCGGTGAGTACTCACAACCATAAATAATAATAATGAAATCATGAAGTGTTCCTGAAGTGTTTCCTTCTCTCCATGGAAAGAACAAAATCATTCCTATGATCCTATCACTCCTAACTATCTTCAATATCAACTCATCTTGAGTTGAGAAATGAGAAACTATATAATAAATCAACTCAACTAGAGTTGTGAAGGATGCAGCTTGCATCAAATATCAACTCATGTGACTTGAGTCAAATATATGAAATGAGAACAACTACTAAAGTTCTCCTATTCCATGCTCTCATCGCACTAAATACATTCTTGAAAATTTCGACAGACCCCTCTGTCCTACTCAGAATGGTCACCATAAACCAATGATCAATAAAAGTATCTAGGGCATGGCTAGCCCATGGTGATCACATCATATCAAAAAAGTATCATAAAAACCTATGGAAAATCTTTTCCTTTCAATAACATCTCCTTTGCTCAAGCTTTCATTAAGCTCAAAAATTACTTGATTTGGATATTTGCTCAAAGTTTATAACCATTTCATTGAAAGGGTCGAACACTTGACGACCAACTTTGAAAATGTACAGGGTCATCTCCTTGAAGCCCTTAGACTGAGCAAGCAAACTCCAAATTTCATTTTCTTTGTGCCCAAATCTAGATCAACTTATCTAGTTTGGTTTCGTTAAGTTTTAAGTTAAAATTCAATCAAATACTCATTCAAATGTATGATTCTATCTAGGTGAGCCTAAAAACAATGCACTTGCACTTTTAGAATATCTTCTAACTATGAAGATAAATTCCAAAATCTTTGAATTTTCGGTATCTCATAAGGTCTATACTTGAGTAGCTTCTCCAAGAAAAATTTTTGAAATTGGAGCTTCCAATATGAAACAACCATGTTTTCAGCAGACACATGTACCACTCTTTGGGAAATCCTCGCCAGAAACTGTTTTGAGAAGAATAGGTCATTTGACCTACCAATTGATATTCAATTTCTTTCAAATTTCAATAGCATATAGGTACTACTACCTAAATTCATTGGTATATATTTCATAGTATTTGAACATTTGAGGCATTCACAATGACCAAAATACTAAGTCTCTATACCTGCAACAAATTAACAATTTGTAGAGGCTAACTTTCACTCTTTTCTTTATATCTCCTAAATGAAGAGAAATCTCACCTTGAAATTTTGTAAACACCATCTAGAGGTTTTTATCTAATCTTAGAAAGAAAAATCGTCCAATTTTAGTGAATGAGCTAAGAGAACCAATCACCTCTATGTGACATGGTCTCTGGTCATTTCACAAATTCCAGAGGCTTCACTTTCATGTGCAGAGATCTTTTGACCCATCAAATGATCTTCAAAAACAATGAAAATTGGTATTCACAAAGTGCATCTGTTAAGCTTTCATATCCAATAAAAATCATGCAATTTGGATCTACCAATGAAGAGAAATGCCCTTTGTAACAGGCATAGTACAAAATGAGAGGTTTAAATCGCGAATAAAAATCGCGATTTAAACGAATTAAACGTTTTAATCGCTAGGGTTGAGAATAAAAATCGCGATTTTTATTCTTTTGCAATTTTTATGATTTTTTTTTTCGAGAAATTTTTGTATATACACATATAAAACACTCTAGTATATAGATATATATCATAAACTTTATATAAGAAGCATGTCATATGGCTAAAATAAATCATAATATCTCAAAATAGAGCAAAAAAAAAAAAAAAAAAAAAAATCTGAAAAAAATAAAAATCGCGAATAAATCGTTTTAATCGCTGAGAGATTTAAACGATTTTTATTTTATCAAAAAATCGCGATTTTTTTGTACTATGGTAACAGGCCTATGTCACTTGTTTTAGGCATCTACCACTATTAGCAACACTTCAAGTGCAGAGGTCATTTGACCTTTGTAAAAATATCCAAATTACTTGAAATTCGGTTAGCTTAAAGAAAAGCTTATGAGCTACTTGTCCTCCAAATTTCAATAAAAATTTGGGAGTTCCGTCAAAGGGCAGCATCCAAATCTCTATGAGGCTACTACCTCACTAACTATTTGCTCAATTATTTTTTTAAATCTAAAAAAAAAATGACGAAACATATTAATCCTTATGATTATACATACTCATTCATTCTCTTGGATGAATTATGACATGGAGACATATCCATGCATATATGATATAATGATTATTTAGATCAATGCAAACCAATTAACAATCCAAATGGTCTCGTGGAAAATGGATTCTTTACAATATCCACTTTTCAATGAAACTGAATATGTATGGATGTCATTCTAATCATTGTGCTTCTTGCACATTCATTAACCTCATCAGAACCAATCATATACAAGCATTTAATAATTGTACTGATGATCATAACCATAGTACGAACTTATGTCAAGTAGGGATAAAATTCCATATCAAGTACATAGATTCCCATGAAGAACAATTCATGTGCTCATGAGTTACCGGACAAAAACAGATCTTAGTTGTTCCTGAGGAGTATACCTTTGTTATTTACTTTATAAAGGCAAAATTAGCCTATTCATGGTACTTCTATCACATACCTCATGCTAACTCATCGTGGTGATAAACAAAAAATAATCTTCTATGGACAGAAAATGCATCATGCACTTCATCTTGCTAGAAATCATATCATCTATGTATGCATGCATCCACTTATGCATCTTCTTCTCTACTTCAATTACTTTATATGCTTTTAGTCATGTTGCACACGTAAGACTTCCTCTCTCTTACAATACAACTTCACCCTAGTTCTCACATGACATATAACGGCATATGGCTACAAAAATTTCGGTAGTATTTCCCTAAGAAAATGAAGCTTGAAAAAAAAAAAACCATGACACAATGATACGCATTAGCCTAGTGGTAAGCAAACCACTTTCTTAGCTCCAGAAACCTGCAAACAAGAAGCTTTTCCAATATATGTTGTTGTGCACTACACGCCCTCATAACAATGTCTTTTTTCGCTCCAATACCTGCACAAAGATCTTGGAACACACAACAACCTGTGCATGTTTTTATGAATCAACATAAGTTAGTGTAACTTCATGTGCATAGATGAATTTGTATCAAAACTAACTTTCATGCACATTCCAGTGTTGATTTCATAAAATTGGAAGAGAAAACAATGCAAAATTGTAAATTTTGATGCAAAAAGTATTCAAATGAATATAGTTGAGATAAAAAATATGATGTAAAGGTATGAAAATCAATTCATTCCCATCCAAAATGTTTCAAATATTATTAGGAACTCTTAACTATCATAATTGGATAGTCAAGTAATTCAAAAAGAGTTTATCGAGAGTCAACAGCCATCTAAAAGCTTGTGCAGAGATGGCTTGCAATGGTCAAAATATAGCATGCACAGTCAAAAGAAAGGGCTTGAAGTATAGAATCTACATCAATTTGAATTTCTTGATTTGGATATTCTATGAAGAAGTTATGGCCAAAACAATGGAGCTAGGTGAGTGGGCAGCATACCTCTATGCAGAGAATTAAATGCTCTGTACATGTGGTTTTTAGTTATCCAATCATAGCTTCAAGATACTCATTGGAATAGTCTTGGAGTCTACTTTTCTATACCAAGTGGGATCATCCAATTTGGACATCATATTAAAGAGTTATGGTCAATTTACTAAAGGTAGGTATGCTAATCGTGCTCTTTCTTTACTCTTCTCCCTCTTTCTACTCTTTTCCTTCTCTCCAATCTTTACTTTCATCTTCTCTCTTCCTCTTTGTTCATTAATTTTCTTGCTCCTTCATATTCTTTTATCTCTTTCTCTCTACCTCTCTTTTTCTATCTCTTTCTCTCTACCTCTCTTTTTTTTTCCATCTCTTTCTCTATCTCTCTTGGCTTCTCTCTTTCTCTCTCTCTCTTTTCTCCTTCTCTTTCTCTTTCTTTCTCTTTCTTTCTCTTTCTTTCTTTCTCTTTCTCTCTTTCTTTCTTCTCTTTCTCTTTCTTTCTTTCTCCTTCTATCTTCTTCTTTTTTTCTTTATCGTCTATCTTCTTCTGTTTAGTGTGTACGCAAGAGCATATATGAGCTTATATTACTGTGTTAATTCATAGTCATCAAGCCATGATGGCTTAATGGATAAAGCATTCTCAACCATTTGAGGAGGTCGTGGCTTCGATTCCAGACCTCTGCAAAGCAGCTACACGATCCCTTTGTCTAATTAAAAGTAAAGAATTACCTATTTATGTATGCACGCACATGTGTGTTTCGTATCCTAGCTGCCTTCGAACACTTCTATGTATGATCCGCAAACTTCCTCTTCTCTTTTGTTGTAGTTAGAGGTTGGCCAAGCTATCCGCAACGCCTCCTTCCGAGCTCCACCGAATATCTGTTATTTTCTCTTTTGTACATGTGCAACAGCTTCCTTAAGGATGATGATGAATCTAAGCTCCAAGAGGAAGAAGCCTTCACACAAGAAGATCATGAAATCACAAAGTCTCCATCTCCATCAAGCTCTCCCCAAGACCTCTATCAGCTCTCATACCAAATGTGAGAAGTGGAGAATGACATGCCTGGGACTCACCTCCCACCCTATTTATAGCCCTTGCTTAGTCACCATCTAAAGTTCTCTCTAAGGTCCTGTTAGTCGGCCGCCGGATTGGAAGTTGTAAAGACAAAATCCTTTCAGTTTTTGCACGTACGAAAGGTTGTTACCAAGATATTTGTAATCTTTATATAAATGAATGAAAAAGAGACACTTCGTGACGGTTAGTGGAATCACGAGACTGACTCTATGTCTGGGTGATTGTATGTGACGTGCCGTTGTGACTAGTCTGTTAACTCTGAGTACTATTGTGCCTTTCTGTTGTGATGTTCTGTAAGTTGTTATTATTCCCGTGCTCCAGTAATGACAGTTCCAGTATTGTGCGTTTAGGTAATGTCGAGTATTCTGATCTCGTCTCGGTCTTGCATGGTTATCAATACCTGTTCGGTTGGTGAATCTCTATCTAGTCAATGAAGTCTGTGAAGTAATTATAGTGTGTTTAGGAACTCTGAGTCGTATTGTGGTTGTCGTCTGTGTTGAAGATCCTCTCGTGTTAGGTAAGGATTAAGTTACAGTCAGGTTCGTCTTAAGCTAAGTACGGAATCTTTGTCCCGTAAAGGTTATGACTGTGAGTTGTGTTACGATAAGTTCTTATATGGTACGCTGATCACTGAGTAAGTCTTACTCGGTGTAGGAATCTACATTAAGTACTGTGTGTTGAGAATTTTAAGTCTTTCTGTGTCTTCGGTTCTGGTTGATTGTCTGCAACTACTCGGTAAAGGTTGAGTCACTGTATTATCGCTGTTGTTACAGTGTTTTTGTGTTCGAAGCAGTTCTTGAGTTAATCAAGATCATATCCGTACTACGATATTGAATAGTCTGGTGCTATAGGTCGGAAGTACCTTAATTGGAATCTGTTCGGTATACTTTAGGAAGTGTCCGATTACAGATAGTAAGATCGTAAAGCGTAAATAGATTCTTGATAAAGTTATTGAGCACTAGTATATGGTTGTGTGTGAAGTGGTTAGTTTGGGAAACCAAGCATAGGGCCTCTGCCTAGCAGACCCCTTCCACTCCCAAGAACCCACTAATTGTCTAAACGCGTCTCTGACGGTTAGTATCGCGTTTAACACTGTCGCCGTCTGTGGGAAGGTGGCATCAACAGTGTTGTCAGCTAACTGGCGGAAAGTGGCACCAGATTGTTGTCATTTGTCGGTGCGAATGTGGCATCAAGAGTGCTCGTTGATTGATTGTGAAAGTGGTCATAGACTGTGAGTCGACCGTAGAGAAGGTATGCAAAATATTGCAAACGTAGTATATGCCGGTCACTCATTCCGATGAATCATACCCAAAGCATAGAAGAAACCAACAGTCTTGAGCGATACCTAATTTGCTAAGGACGCCTCCAGAAAGTAGAAGCGCAGATAAGTCTAACTCAGCTGTCAAGGAATTGAATAACGCCAGTAGGGATTCCGGTAGTATTCCGGTAGAACACACCACGTTCCTGGCAAATTCCGGTGTGATTTCCGCACAGTCTGTCGAAGAAATAGTAACCCCAAAGTCCACCAGGACGAAGCCTGAAGTTAATGTAACACCATTGGGTCAAGATTCGAATTCGTCTGCGGATAGAAACGTATTGGCCAAAGAAATCAGTGGAGGCGAAAAAGCACCTTGTCTTGGTGAAAATTCGACACCTTCCGGTGTTGTTTCGGTACCAGTTGCCGAGAGTTCACAGTCTTCCGGTGACGGTTTACCATTTCTTGGTGGATCTTTAGTCAAGTCACCGCTATTTGGAGTAAGTACCCCTACATCTGATACCAAGGAGGAAGGTAGCTTGTTCGGAACAGAAATCAGAACCATACTGAACGATATTGGCAAGCCGGAAAGTGTACAGACTGACGACACAGATTCCGACGGTTCGGATATTCAGCCTCAGGATACAGAAGATAGTCACAATACCACCGCAAGCACGATGAGTGGGCAACAACAACAACAGCAGCAGCAACAACAACATCTATTTCCACCCCGGCCGACTCCAATAGGAGTAACGTACACTAAATTCGATGGATTCCCAGGTGATGACCTAGACGCTCATGTACGCACATTTGAGATAAGTTAGGCAGTGCTCAATCATCCACTTGATCCGGCGTATAAAGCTATTGTATTTCAGTCTATCTTGGTTAATGAAGCCGCCAGGTGGCTTACAGAATATGATATTAACCATTTCGGCACCTATGAAGCGGTAAGGGATGCACTTTTGCAGAGATTCAGGCTAAAGAAGAATCCAGCCGAAATTTTCGATTACCTGCAAAACAATAGACAGAAGATGAATCAAACAGTGCAGAAATATGCAACCCTATTCAGAACGCATTTGAGGCAATTACCACCAGCACATACCAACCTACCGGATGACGTCATCACTCAATGGTTTATCAATGGTTTGACTCCGCAACTTAAACAGATTATGATCATATGCTGTGTGGGAGCTATGACGCTAGATGCGGTGATCGCAATGGCTTTGCAGCTCGAAAACAAGGTTGGAGGATTTACAGAAGAGCTGGAATGGTTAAAGGAAAGTAAAAATGTTGCAGAAGATCCGACCAGACAGATGTACTGCACCACGTGCAAGAATTCAGGGCATACCAGTGCCACTTGTGCCCTCAACCAATTGTTTTGCGCTATCTGTAATACGACAGGACATTCCACCGAAAATTGTGCATACAACGCCAAAGTACAGGGAACAGCAACAGTGAATGCAATTATACAAGAACCAGGGAAGCCTGCCAATCACTACGTACCTCCTCAAATGAGAAACAATCAGCAGCAAGGCTACCGAAATTACAGAGGACAGAGAAATAATAACTACAATGCAAACCGACAGGACCAGCACATGAAAATACTAATTTTCCACCACCTCGCTTCCATTTTTGCGGTGAATTTGGAAACATTAGAAGATTTTGTAAAGATGCAGCTGAATACGATCAGAGGAAGAAAGAGCGCCAGAACCCTATGACAAATATGGTTCAGATTACACCCATAGAAACACAAGCTGCAGTAGTTCAGACCAGATTCGGTAGGCCGTTACAACCAGCAGCTGAATAATTTGAACCAGGCATCCTAGAACAGCAAAGAACATATGACAAGGCTAGTCAGTGGACCACCACAGAACCTCCAGTGTTCCCAGATCCTATTCTGGTGACACAAGTTCCACTGTCAAAGGAAACTGCACAAGAGCAAGAGTCAATTCCAGTAACCGACGCATCGTCTTCAGAATCGGTGAAAGAAACAAGTCAAGTAAACCAAGCATGGGAAATCTTATCTAAAGCGTCCATTACTCTTCCTCTTGGACAGTTACTTGCACTAGTACCAAGAGTCCGCCAACAATTCCAACAACAGTTTAGTACTGAGTCTTCCTTCATTCCAGCAACAGCAACAGTACAACCAGAAACTGACGCTATGGTGGATCATTTGGTCCCGTTGATTACGGTATGGTACAAAAATCATAAAATTAATCAAGTACTAATTGATGGAGGGTCTGGTGTAAACATTGCTACTGCCGCACTATGTAAAAAGTTAGGATGGACGAAAATTGAGCCTATCCAATTTTTTGTAAGGATGGCTGATCAGTCCAGAGTCCACCCAGTGGACTAGTACAAGATGTTCCCATAACTTTACAAGGTACAACATTTAAGATGACTTTTGTCGTCTTAGAACTACCAGAGTCTAGCTTTGATTATAATCTACTTTTCGGCCGTCCTTGGTTGAAACAAGCCAAGGTAATACAAGATTGGTCCGCACAGGAACTCACTTTCAAAGACAATAATCATAAATATGTTGTCAAGTTAGATGCTATCCAGCCTTGTGAATTACGTGCTAGACCTTATTTTGCAGAACCAGTTCATATGTTAGATGGTTTGTCAGATGATGAAGAAAAAGAGTTTTTGAAGAATAATATTGATTTGATCTCCCTAGGAAATGTTGATCTACAATCTGTTGTGGATAATTGGAATCCGGCAGTTTGTACGGTGATGCCTGTGACTGAAGAAGACAAAAAAGAAGATACTACTCCTATAGATGACGCTGATCTACAACAATTGTTAAAATCAGCTGATGGTACAGAGAAGTCCCGACAATTCTATGTTCCAGAAGATCAGTTGATCACCTATAATTTAGGAAATGAAAATCCGCGTCCCGTCAAGATAAAGGAAAGCTTACCTGAAGTATTTCAAGCAGATCTGATCCAGTTACTTCGTGAGTTCGCTAATGTTTTTGCATGGGATTACAAGGATATGAAGGGTTTGGACCCCCGCATTTATCAACACAGGGTCATGCTGAAGCCGGAAGCAAAACCAATCAAACAACCCTGCTACCGGATGAATCCGAATTATGAAGCACAGGTAAAGGCAGAGCTGGATAGGTTATTAAAAGTTGGATTCATTGTACCAGTAGAGCATGCTGAGTGGATATCACCCATTGTTATCGTCCCTAAAAAGAATAAGCAGCTACGCATATGTGTGGATTACCGAAAACTGAATGCAGCTATGGTGCCAGATCCGTTTCCCCTTCCATTTCTGGACACCATGCTTGACAGAGTAGCAGGGCACGAAATGTATTCATTTCTAGATGGATACAGTGGGTATAATCAGGTCAAAATGGCTGAGGAAGACATACCAAAAACAGCGTTCATTACCAATTGGGGTGTTTTTGCTTGTACTGTTATGTGGTTCGGATTGAGAAATGCCCCAGTACTTTCCAGAGGTGTATGCAGGAAATATTCTCCCCCTATCTTACCTCTTTCATGCAAGTATATCTTGATGATTTCTCTGTGTTCGGTAGGATGGTAGCACACTTGTTCCATTTACGGTGCTGCTTTGAGAAATGCAGAGAATACAGACTATGACTGAACCCAAACAAATCTGTGTTTTCGGTTTCATGTGGTAAGTTGCTTGGCCATATTGTATCTGCACAGGGCATACAAGTCGACCCAGATAAGGTAGCAGCTATGTTAGAAGCACCTCTGCCTACTACACCAAAGGAAGTAATGCGTTTCATGGGTCAAGTGAGATGGCATGGTCGTCATTTACGGTGGCTCGCTCATTTAGCCATTCCACTCAATCGTTTAATCACGAGTACTCCTAAACAGTTTGATTGGACTCAAGAATGTCAAACAGCATTTGAGCGTCTAAAGTGTTTATTAACGCATGTCCCAATTTTACAACCACCTGATTGGGAACGCCCATTTCATGTTTTTGTAGATGCATCAGATATCGCCATCGGCAGTGTGTTAATGCAACAAACTGATAAGTGGTTCCGGCCTGTTTACTGTGCGAGTAGAAGACTTGCTCCTGCAGAAAAGAATTACTCTGTAACTGAAAGAGAATGTCTGGGTTTAGTGTATTCTGTAAGGAAATTCAGACACTATTTACTTTGCCGCAGATTTACTTTTCATGTAGGTCATGCTGCACTTGTCTATCTGGTACGACAACAGCATTTAGGTGGTCGATTAGCGCGTTGGGTTCTACTTTTGCAAGAATTTGATTTTGAAGTAATCCATCGGCCCGGAAGTTCACATGCATTAGCAGATTTCCTTTCTCGCTTAGATTCCGGTGAAGCCCCGGTCGATGTAGATGACACCACACCAGCGATTTATGTTACTGAACCAAATAATGATGAATATGCAGAACCACCTATGACATCTACATATTATGATCACATATTAACTTTTCTTACTGATGGATGTATTCCTGCGCAAATCTCTCTTGCAATGCGTAGAAAGATTGCAGTATACAGTCGCAGATTCCGGTTAATTGCTGGAGAATTATACTATATGGATCACACTGGAATTTTACTTCGTTGTATTCCTCCGCATGAAGTTAACTAAGTCATTATTCTGGCTCACTCAATTCCTTCCGGTGGACACTTTGCAGCAGAATTAACGCACCGGAAAATTCTGCAAAGTGGACTTTGGTGGCCTACTATGTACAGGGATATATCTCAGTTTGTCAAACAATGCGATACTTGTCAACGGTCTGGACAGCCTCTACAACGCCATTTTTTCCCTCTCCAACCTGTCTTGCCGTTGGAGCCTTTTCAGAAGTGGGGCCTAGATTCTGTTGGACCTATTACACCTCAAGCCATACTCAGTAATAATCGTTATATTCTAACGTGTACAGATTATGCTACCAGATGGGCAGAAACATGGGCTTTAAGGTCCGCCACAGCTATGTCGGTGGCAAAGTGTCTAATGAAAGATGTTTTCCCGCGTTTTGGCTTACCACTGGAGCTTGTGACAGATCAAGGCACGCATTTTGTAAACAATTTAATGAAAGTACTCACCCATTCTTTTCAGATAATGCATAAATTCAGTTCTCCTTATTATCCTCGTGCCAATGGTTTGGCTGAGAGTACAAACAAAACCCTGTTGAATATGCTTCGAAAACTGATTCTGGAATCATCGGAAATGTGGGATCAACTGTTACCTGCAATATCATGGGCGTACCGAACTACCTACAAGGTAGCAACAGGACTAACACCTTTCAAATTGGCTTATGGACTGGAAGCCATAGCACCAATGGAGATTGTTGTGCCAAGTTTACGTGTAGCCATCACTCAGAAACTACTACCTGAAGAATCTCTGTCATTTCGGTTGGATACACTCAGAGAACTGGATGAGCATCGATGGCAAAGGTTTCTGACTATTCAGGAAGTACAGTTAAGACAAGCTCGAACACATGACCGATATCTGAAAACTCTAGTTTTTTCGCTGGGACAACTTGTACTCTTTTACAATGCAAAATCGAATCGCCCTGCTCGAAAATTCAAGTTACGATGGTTTGGTCCCTACCGGATTTCTGAACAAGTAGACCCAGCTACGTTTCGGTTGACTACTTTGACCGGAAGTCCTCTGCCGAAGGTGATAAATGGTTCAAAGCTACGGCCGTATCATCAAGCATCTGGCTCTCACTGACGTGTTCAGCGTTTTTTCATTTTATTTATTTGTTTTTTTTTGTTTTTGTTTTTTTTGCGTACTTAATAAGTCTGTAAATATCCACGTTTTGATATCTAATTATGACGAACAACTGCTCTGCCTTATCGATTCAACTCCTGCATGCCCACCAAAGTTATGAGGTTATCCGCTCAATATCGTGCGATGATTCACGAATTTAATTGCTTCTCGGTACCAAGTATCTACTTAAACTTTTTTCTTCCGCTGTTAGTCGCTATTGCGTTTGCGTGATTTGTGTGTGTGTGCTCTCTGTCTACCCTGCGCTTGTGTTCTTGTGCTTGCGTTTAGTGTGTGCGCCATGGAAGCTCTGGCAAACTTCGCCGCTTTCCGTGACGGACTCCCTACTGATGTAGGTGAGTTCCTGCGCAACCGTGGGCTCGCAAATTTCGCTGAACTGCCTTGGCATTCAGTGGATTGCCACCCGTTCTATGCTCAAATAATCGCCGCAATCGCTGCCACACCTACCACCGAGCAGAGTTGGACTATCACTGGCCTACCATCCCTTACCGTAATCACTTTCCAGGCCTTTGCTGATGCGTTTCGACTCCCTCGGCAAGGACGAGAAAATTGCCCAAATTTACCAATAGCAACCATGATCCAGCTATTCCCTAAACACTCCTCGAATGAATACGCAATCCTCTGTCGCCCTGAACCTGAGAGATCCGCGCTACAGTTCTTAGTAGCCATTCTTAATCTGCAGAAACGAACCTATGGCATCTCTCGGCCTTTCTATTCGGCAATAGATTTGGCTGCGAGAGAGCCTGTAAATTTTGCATCCTACTTCTTCCGCCACATTCACAAAGAATGCGTATCAATTATCAAACAGGTTAATAAGGGTGATATGCCAAGGTCCAGACTGCCGCACATCATATCCTTTCTATTTCCGACTATTCTAGAAGCACAGCCACCACCCCGAGGACCCATTCTACGCCATGAGGAATCTGCACAACTATTAGAAGACGATGAACAAGAAGACGAAGAGATTTTCCACCTTCTCTGCCGAAAAAGAATCAAGATAAGTTCATCCGATAGTGAAGTGCAAGGGTCAGCCGCAAATGATAAGGCAGACGGCAAAGAAGAAGAAGAGAACGAAGAAGACACCTTTCACGACACCGCAACCTCCATGCATCACGAGTCATCAGCACAATCCTCTTCAGAGAAGCAACAAGAACAGCAGGCTACCGCCGATTCGGAAACAAGCTCGTCAAACGAAGCATCTCAACAGCAATCTGAGCACGAAAAGCAAGAAGATGGAGAACAGATCATTAAAGAGGTTTTCGAAGAACTGCTTAGAGCAGTGGAATCTACAGCTTCCGGTCCTGATGACACTACACAACCCACCGAAAAGGTAATCAACGAAACTACTATTCTTCCTATTCATCCAACCGAACCTCCAGCCGAACCCATTCTCCCTAGTCCACCCATTGTCCCCAACGAACCCACTGCTTCTTCATCCTCTTCACCAAATTACTCTCCACTGAATTCCCAACAACTTCTCACCGCTTCTTCATCTCAACCTCGTCCTCAAGCTCCAATTCCTTCAATTCCCGTATTTTCTGAGTTAGCAGCTATGGGTCAAATGCTGATCCAGCTATCACAACAATTACCTGAACAAATAAAGCAAGTAACAGCGAATATCAGAGACGAATTTCAACACAAAGTGGACGTGTTGGAGGCAGACATTAGTCCTCTCCAGGAAGAATTAGTAGTGGCCAAAGCAGAAAATCAAGCATTACATGAACAACTCAAGGAGTTACAGGCAAGAATTGACGAACAGATAGCACTTTCCGATCAAAGAGATGAGGCACTGGCTGAGCTCAGAAAGAAGGAAGAATTATTAAATGATGCAAATGCCGAAATCATTCAGTTAAAGCAAGATCTACAGGATAAAGAAGATGCGCGAGTCGCTTTAGGGAATTTGTTAGAAGAAACAAGACAGCAGCTAGATGAAGTAGTACAGCGAGGCCAAGAACAGCATGATCTCGCAATGAAAACTGCTGAAGAACTCCATAAATGCAAAATAGATTTTGCAAAAGTAACAAAACGTAAATTGATAGTGGAAGCTCAACTACAGAAGGTAATAACAGATCTCCGAAGAGAAAGAGATGCCTACTCCAAGACAAGCCAGTTTCAAAATCAAGAAATAGAAAGAAAGGAAAACCGGCTGGACTCTCAAAAAGATAGATTAGCAAGAATGGAGAAGCAAGTTGCAGAAATAAAAGTATCCAGGGATGCGGCACTAGCAAACGATTTTTATCTCCAAGAAGCTTTTTTGCAGACACAGGCAGAAGTTTGGCTGACCGAAGCCATTTCATTAAGTTCTGTACGAACAGACGCCCAATTAGTAGAACCAGATACTTTAAAACAAATGTTAGAAGCTTTAAAGAAAAAAATAGCCCGAACTTTTAGGTTAGCAAGATCCATGTACTTAGAAAGTATAGTCGATGAACCATGAGTTCTTACTTTTGATATACCTGCGGGTTCGAGTCCACCGTGCGTGCCAGTGTTAGTCGGCCGCTGGATTGGAAGTTGTAAAGACAAAATCCTTTCAGTTTCCGCACGTACGAAAGGTTGTTACCAAGATATTTGTAATCTTTATATAAATGAATGAAAAAGAGACACTTCGGGACGGTTAGTGGAATCACCAGACTGACTGGCTGGGTGATTGTATGTGACGTGCCGTTATGACTGTTCTGTTAACTCTGAGTACTATTGTGACTTTCTGTTGCGATGTTCTGTAAGTTGTTATTATTCCCGTGCTCCAGTAATGACAGTTCCAGTATTGTGCGTTTAGGTAATGTTGAGAATTCTGATCTCGTCTCGGTCTTGCGTGGTTATCAATACCTGTTCGGTTGGTGAATCTCTGTCTAGTCAGTGAAGTCTGTGAAGTAACTGTAGTGTGTTTAGGAACTCTGAGTCGTACTGTGGTTGTCGTCTGTGTTGAAGATCCGCTAGTGTACGGTAAGGATTAAGTTACAGTCAGGTTCGTCTTAAGCTAAGTACAGAATCTTTGTCCCGTAAAGGTTATGACAGTGAGTTGTGTTACGGTAAGTTCTTATATGGTACGCTGATCACTGAGTAAGTCTTACTCGGTGTAGGAATCTACATTCAGTACTGTGTGTTGAGAATTTTAAGTCTTTCTGTGTCTTCGGTTCTGGTTGATTGTCTGCAACTACTCGGTAAAGGTTGAGTCACTGTATTATCGCTGTTGTTACAGTGTTTTTGTGTTCGAAGCAGTTCTTGAGTTAATCAAGATCATATCCGTACTACGATATTGAATAGTCTGGTGCTATAGGTCGGAAGTACCTTAATTAGAATCTGTTCCGTATACTTTACGAAGTGTCCGATTACAGATAGTAAGATCGTAAAGCGTAAATAGATTCTTGATAAAGTTATTGAGCACTAGTATATGGTTGTGTGTGAAGTGGTTAGTTTGGGAAACCAAGCATAGTGCCTCTGCCTAGCAGACCCCTTCCACTCCCAAGAACCCACTAATTGTCTAAACGCGTCTTTGACGGTTAGTACCGCGTTTAAGAGTCCCTCTACTCATCTCGCCATCATGAGTAGGCACCTCGTTTGAACTCTCTAGCTTTTGGCCTTGGCTATCCCCCGAGCAAGGAACTTCTCATTCCTCCAAGCATGTACATTTCTAGAATATAACAAACCTAATGAAGAGGAACCAGTTCATGAAATTGGAAAATCTTCAAGAACTCCAAAGGAAAGAGAGAAAGCATTAGTTTTAACTTTTTAGAAACTTCCAAGATGGTTCTTACAAACTGTGCAAGATTGTGGCATCCAAAGTTTTAGAGGAAGGACAAGAAGTCAAAAAGATCATGCACATGTAAATTATGCAAAAGCTTTTTATGTTTATAACATTCTTGCATTTACTTCAATTCAAAATGAACCTGCTAGTGTTAAAGTTGCATTACATAGTCCTATTTAGAAACAAACAATGCAAGAAAAAATTAATTATATTCATAAGTATAAAAAATGGAAGCTTTATGAGTCACGAAAAAGTAAGAAGGTTATTCTAGTCAAGTGGATCTTCAAGATCAAAAGAAAAGTTGATGGTATGATTGACAGATATAAGGTTAGTTATCAAAGGTTATGCACAAAAGAAAAGTAATGATTATGATGAAACGTTTGCTTCTACTTCTAGAATGACCATAATTAGAATTGTTCTTTCTCTTGTTGCATTCTTTGGTTGAAAAGTATACGAAGTAGATATCAAAACTATTTTTCTTAATGGTGATCTTCATGAAGATGTTTATATACAACAACCAGAGGGTTTTGAAATAAAAAATAAAAAACATTTAGTATGCAAACTTATTAAAGCTCTCTATGGTTTGAAGATATAAGAGCTTAATATGAAAAAATTCATTTATATCTTTTATCTATTGGTTATAAAAACTAAGACCCTACTCCTACACCCTATGTTAAGTTAGAGACATATGTTTTGATCATAATCATCATTTATTGATGATATGATTATAACATGTCCGAAATATTGAGATCATTTATGTTGATGTCATGATTATGGCAAGTCCCAAAGATTTAGATCTTTTGTTTTTCAAGTCAAAACTTAAGAAAGTTTTTCATGTTCATGATCTTGGATTTTTACATTATTATCTTGGCATTGAATTCATATTCAAGAATGATTGTACCTATATGACACAGCAAAGTACATTGAAAAACTTTTCGAGATGTTTGATATGTTAGATTCTAAACCTATGTGTCATTGCAAATAGATGCAGATTCAAAACCTTTTGATGCTATACTTTATAATCAATCAATTGGATGCTTGGAAAGATCATGTGATCATATACTGGGCTTACCAAACTTCCAACATTATATAGTACCCTTCACCTTTGGTGTAAAGAAGGGAGATGCATGTGCTTGTCTCCAAGCTAATGAAATTTGAGTATCCTCAAAAGAATTTCATAATCTAATTCTGAGATTATGGGGCATAGAGAGTTGACTCCCAAAGAGCGAGTACGCTCATTTTGCAACATCACTTGAGACTGAGTGGTAAAGCATAGGTTATTGTTGAACCGATGAGGAAACCATATAGAAGGGATCTTAATAATGGGTAGAGAGAGCATCATTGGTGCTCACACGACTCAAGTAATAGATAGAAAGGCCATGGTAGATGGCATTAACTCTATGATTTAGAGCATAGACCTATCATTAGATAAAAGGTCAAGGGAATACCCAATAAGAAAAGGGATCTAGAGAAGTACCTAGATATAGTCTTGGAACTTGGTACTTAGTCACTAGTAAGAGATAGAAAGGCCATGGTAGATGGCATTAGCTTTATGATTTAGAGCATAGATCTATCATTAGATAAAAGGTCAAGGGGATACACAAAAAGAAAAGGGATCTAGAGAGTACCTAGATATAGTCTTGAAAGTTGGTACTTACTCCCTAGTTACATTTACTAAGAGTTGAGGAAAAGGAAAAGACATAAGGAACAAGGATCAGATTTGGATTATTGGACCAGTGGACCACCTTCCACTAGGATTGGACCACCACCTAGTGGACCGAACAAGACCGAAACCTCAGAAGGACCACCACCTTGAAAGGGTTAACCCTCTCGGACTAACCATCTGTTTATGGATGGTCACCACTACTCATTTTACTCAGTTTGTCAAAGACAAACTTCCAAAAGTATCCTTTGAATCTAACATCCATACTATGGATGTTGATAACCCATGCAATTTGAAGACATGTTGGATAAATAGCTCCACCACCTGTGGAGCTTCTATCATCTCCTACGTGGGTATGAAATAAGCCATCTTGCTCAATCTATCTACCACTACTAAAATAGCATCCCGCTTCCTTTGGGTCCGTGGTAATCCCAATATGAAGTCCATGGATATACTATCCAAGTTGTGCTCTGGAATTTGTAATAGGTGTAAAAGACAATGTCTTAATCCTTTCTCTCTTATTAACCTAATACATAAAACACTATCGATAGATGTATGAACATCTCTGACTAATCCATGCCACCAAAATGTTCTTTTGACTAGTTGTATGAGCTTGTCAAACCCAAGAGTCCTACACAAGGAGCATCATGGTTATCATGCATGAATTTTCTTCTCAAATCCTAGGATTCTGCTTCACAAATCTTTCCTTTCCATTTAACTATCCCATTCTCCACTCAGAAATTAGAGTTCAGACTTGACTTGTTTTCTTTACTAGGGGAAGAAGGAGATGGGACTCCCCCATCTCCTGTAGTCATCACTATGGCTCTAATGATCTGTAACAAATGTGGATCTTCCACCTATGCTTCTTTTGTCTCTTGAAGCAATGTGTTTTCTAAAACTGTAAAGCTCATTTGATACATTATCTGAGATAATGCATCAGCTATATTCTCTTTGCCTCTTCTATACAGGATTTCCATATGAAACTCCTGCATAAGCTCAGCCCAACGGACCTGTCTTCGTCGAAATTCTGACTGACTATAAAAGTACTTGAGTGTATGATGATCTGTGCACACCTTAAAGTCTACACTACAAAGATAGTGCCTCAAGACTCTAAGAGCATGCACCACTCCATATTGCATACAAATCCTGTTCGTGCAATGCCAATTGCATTGTATACTAGTCAACTTCTTACTTTCAAAAGCTATAGGCCTTGCATCTTGGCCCAAGCCGCCCCTATGGCTATGCCATTAGCTTCTATCTCCAACTGAAATGGCTTCTTCCGATCCACCACTTTGAGTGTTGGAGCCTCTTAAAGAGCTTGCTTCAGAGTGTCAAAAATATCTTGTTGTTCTTGACTCCAAGCAAATGGAACTTTGCATTGAAGCAGATTCATCATAGGCCTACTATCGACAAATCAGATGCAATGAATTTAAGATTGAAATCAAAAAGTCCTAGAAATGATCAAAGCTTCCCCTCATCCTTCGGAGTTGTTCATTCTAAGATAATTGAGACCTTCTTGGGATCCATCTTGACCTCGTCGATCGAAACCACATGCCCTTTTTATAAATTATCTCTCGAAGAAATAACTTGATTTCCTCAATATTTACAAACAATTGATTTTCTTTTCATTTATTCAACACTAATCTTAAATGACCTTCATGCTTATGCATTAACTTGTATACTGACAAATCATCTACAAAATCTACAAGAAACTTGCTAATGAAAGGATGCAAAATCACATTCATTAACGTCACAAAAGTGAAAGGTGCATTACTAAGACCATGTGGCATAATCAAATACTCACAATGACCAAACCAGGTCCTAAAGCTATCTTATATACATCCTTCTCTTTGACTCTAATCTCGTGGTAGCCACTTTTTAGATCTATTTTATTAAATACAATTGCTCCACCTAGAGCATCAAATAGATCATCTATTTTGAGGATAGGGTATCTATGCTTGATGGTAATTTTATTGAGCGCACCATAATTTACGCGCATCCGATAAGACCCATCTTTCTTCTTCACTAAGAGAACTCGTGCTTCAAAGGGCAAAGAACTAGTGCTGCAAAGGGCACATAATTACATCTAATTAGCCCCTCTCGAAATACTCGTCCAGGACCTTGCAGACTTTGTCCTCCTCGTGCAAACTCATACGAAATGATGGCTAAGCGATCGGACTCTCTCTTGGCACCAACTTTATCCTATGCTCAATGTTCCTATAAGGAGGTAAATCAAAAGGGAATTTAGATAAAACAAGTCTTGGAATTCTACTCTCACCTCCTCTAAAAGTGCTTGAGCATTCCAATTGAAACTTCTTTGACTATGAGAATCCATCAGAGCACAAGATGAATACACAAAATATAAAAAACAAATATACTTACAATCGATTTCGAAGAGCTTGGTTGCATTCACCGATCGCGTCTCTAGGAGATCTAGCTCTAGAGACTACACAGATCAGCAATCGACTTCTCTCGTGCTCGAACTAGTAAACATGAGAAGCAAAATCTATGACTGGATGTTTCCTAGCATGCCAGTGCTTGCTAAGGACTACATCGAAATGTGCCAATCAGGCAATCTCAAAATCCAATTTATTCTCATAGGACTAGATAGGGTGACATTGTAGAGCAACGCTGCCAAAGCTCCTACCGCATGCACAAACCTGACTTTGAGGACCAAAAGACCGAGTGAAAGCACACAAGCAAGACAAGAAGAGTCAACTAAGCGAGTGCAGAGGTAGCTGCGGGAGGGACAGCAAGAGAAGAGCTTACGGTAGAAAATTCTCTCTCTCTCTCTCTCTCTCTCTCTCTCTCTCTCTCTCTCTCTCTCTCTCTCTCTCTCTCTCTCTCTCTCTCTCTCTCTCTCTCTCTCTCTCTCTCTCTCTCTCTCTCACACACACACACACACATATTCCAACACGCAACACCGTACCTTACCTGATAGCTCTACGGACCTGAGAATCAGAAAAGTCTGCAAATTCCGCAGCCCAATCAACTGACCTTAGAGCCTCTCTTTTCTTCTGGCCTTTACTCTTCTTTTGGAAGCTAGAGATACTTGATTCGTAGTTGCCAGCTACATCTCTGGAGCGCCTAGCCGAGAATGCAGAGGCGTGAATAGTGTGCAAAAAATTAAGGGAATTAGTTCTGGCAAACTGTCGCGATAGGTAAGAATCTTTGAAGCTGAAGCAGCTAAGAAGGTGACGCTGCGGCAGCCACAACCGCAACATTCTACACTGTAAAAATTCCTAATGTCGTGGAATCTGAGAAGGAAGCTCAAAAAATTTCAAATCTTATTCCACATGGAAAGATTAAGGTGTTACAGGCATAAGGATTCGAGTCGGGGGCCGCAGCGTATGTTTCTTAACACTGCACACAACTACAAAACGAGTACTGAGTAGTCACACGACTACAAAACGACTAGTGAGTAGTTTTTCCTGTACGATAAGAAACTAGAGCTGAGCTCCACACCGTCGGCGTTTTCCAATAGACTGTACCCGCAAGAGTAATTATAGGCTTTTTTTAACCTTCATTCGTAATAAATTTTAATCATCAATATAACTGTCAAGTAAGGATACAACAATTACATAAACAAATCAAGACATCGTCTTCCTCAAGATTGACTTTGATAAAGCCCACGACAAATTGAAATATGACTATATTTTACAATCACTCAAAGACCTCGGGTGTAGTCAGAGATTCCTGAGGATGATCTCCACTCTCCTTGGCAATGCTTCGACCAAAGTCAATGTCAACGGACAACTTTCGAAGGCAATCAAACTGAAACGATTCATCAGACAAGGTTGCCCATTGGCTCTGCTTCTCTTTGCCATCGCCACGGAAGGACTGAGCCGACTTGTGGAGCAACAGATGGAGCTTGGTCACATAAGAGGCATCACTTTGCCTCATAACTCTGGGCAAATGACCATGAGGCTATTTGTTGATGACACAAATGCCTTCGTTCACAATGATGATACCAGCTTGGAAACCTTTTGGTGGTGCCTCGACACGTTTTATGAGGCCTCTGGATCCAGAATTAACCATACCAAGACTGCATTTAGGGCTATCAAAGGGAATCAACCCAATCTCCTCATTGTGCAAGGATGCCGAAGCATTCAATCAGGTCAGGTCGTTCGCATTCTTGGTATCCCCTTGGGATTTGGTGTTACTCTGGAACAAAGGTGGGCTTGGGTCCTTGCTAGACTTAATAATAAACTTAACTACTGGAGGGGTTTGCAAATCAATCTTGCTAGCTGGGCCATGGTGATCAACACGTTCCTCATATCCTTAATCATATACTTTCTTTCTTGTTGGAGACCAAAGAATCAAGATTTAGCCAAATTAGAAAGTACTTGTAGGAACTTTCTCTGGACCAGGGACCATAACAGGAGGGGAGTGCCTAAAACCAAATGGTCCATATGCACTAGCCGAAAGGAGAATGGAGGTCTGGGTATTATGGACATTGGTAGCATGGCCAATAAACTTGCGGCTAAGTGGATGATTAAGGCGTGGTGCAACAGAGATTCCTCTTGGGCCACATTAATTTTCAGAAACACAAATGTGATTACTTTGGTAGGCTACCCTGGATGGAAAAACATCGACATCCTCACCCTCCTATTCTCTCCAATTCTGGTCTCACCCAAAGGATCGATCCTAGTAAGATCCTTGTGGTTGAGTTGGAACAAATTCAAACCTCACATCAGAATCAGTGAAGATTGGAAGTGTGCAACAGGTATAAGACAAAACGACTCTATTTGGTTCCCGATCCAAGGCATGAGAAATGTGGAGCCTTGGAATGTCTTGAGTGCCAAGAGACTCTGGAATAAGGGATTCAAACAATGGAAGCACCTCTGGAAACAGGACACGAACAGATGGGTGGACTTTGAGGACCTTGATCCTAATACTGCGGTCACATACGAGGAATGGAATGTTTTACTGAGCAGATGCCACGCTTGGGACCGATCTAAAATTCTACTACTTATGGGACAAGACTCTCCGAACCTAATGGGCCTTAAATGGTATAATGGTAATCACCTCTCCAAGCTTACATATGTCAAAGCTTGCAATGACATTCACATTAGTCTCAACAAGAAATGGTGTCTCAACTCGACGCGACTTCGATGGGATATGAAATTTATGTCTATCTGGCACCCTCTCATTGAAAACAAAAAATCGGTTCTCCTATGGCAAATCCTACACCGTGGAATATGGACCAATGCAAAAGCTAACAAGATCTGTGGGGTTCCACCCTGGTGCAAGCGATGTTGCCATAGCAAAGAGGATATAGGTCACCTGTTCTTTGATTGCCCTGAATCCCTTCGGTTATGGAGGGTCCTTGGTCATTCTTTGGGTCTCCAAGAACAAATCAATTGGAAGCAAGCCCTCATTGGTGAAGCAATCGGTTGCTCTGCGGCGTTGTGGAATGCGATTAGGGGAGAGATCCTTTGGAAGATTTGGCGAGAAAGATGTGCTCAAAACTTTGGCAATACCCACAAGGAGTGGTCGATCGAGAAGTCCCTTTTCCTTCTCGGTAGAAAAATTGCTAACTGTAAGAAAACCCCCCCTTCAGACATCACAAAGAGCTAGAGTATGTCAACAATAAGCTTAAAACCAAGTGGGCTCCACATGATGGGGATGCGAGGTTTATCAACCTCCTCTATAACTCCATGTAAGCCTTGCAAGGCCTACCACAAAGGCTATGGCAGATCATCAGAATGAAAATTAGTCATCAAAAATATATTAGTTGAAAGCTAGCTCTACTGGGAGAAGCGAGTGGTCGCTCCGCGACTCTCTGGAATGCTCGAAACTCTGGTTGATTGAGTATTCACTGTTCCTCCTTGGCAAAAGGATTGCTAATTGTAAGAAACCCCCCCCCCCTTTTTTTAGGAGTCATCAAGTATTCCTTTTGATCAAGAACACACTTTACCCACGTGGACCTCGCTTGAGGGTGATGAGTGGGCGATTAACCTTTTCTTGTAAAGCCAGCTACACTCTGTAAAAGCTTCCCCCGCTCTGTGGTATTCGGGGGATCCCATGGGCACTAGTCCCCTTCTTTTGTATTTTTCCTTTATTTAATTCAAGCCCGGGAGAGTAGGCTAAGGCCGAACTTCCTTTATTTAAAAAAAAAACAAACACATAAACATGGTGCCAAGCCGCTTGGTTGGGTGGTTGGGCCTTTCTCCTCTTGAGGCAGGGGCGAGGGTTCAATCCCCACTGGCAACATCAAAGGGACATGTTATCATGGAAACCTTGTATCTTGTGGCTGATGTGCCACCGTTTGTACTGCATATTGTGACCGCAGTTTAACCCAGCTATGTAAACCCCTGTTCTTGTGGGATAAGGGGGGTTCCATGGGTACTATGCTCTTCCTTGTATAGTTGCAATTTCAAAGTTAAAGCCTGGAGGAGTAGGCCTCGGCTAAACCTCCATTTTTTTTTTTAAGTACATAAACATTATGGAAGGAAAGTTGCACGTTCAACTGTCAAGTATGCATACAACAAATACATAAAAATTATGGAAGGCGTTCAACTTTGATGTCCATCTTGAGGGTCTAGTGAAAAATCCATCTAAAATAATGGTTTATTGAAAAATCCCTTAGCATGTTAGATAAAAGAGTATTTAAATATAAAAAATATCTGCCTTTCACACACTATAGATGTTTCTTCTTAAAAATGATAACATTAAAAGCAAGTGGATTGTTCATAAGAGAGATAAAAAAATCATTAAATTTTTTTGTAATTCTCTTTAAAATTTTTCTCTCCCATCAATTCTTAGGTTTCCTTCTCGTCATTGCTATCAAGCCATCCTAGCCTTGCTTTGTGGGATACAATGGATTCCAAGAGCACTATGTCCATTTAATATATTATTCTTTGTTATTTTATTAATTCAAACATGGGAGAGTAGATCTCTGCCAAACTTGGGAGAGTAGATCTCTGCCAAACTTCCTTTTGAAAAAAAAAACAAAACAAATACATAAAAGATATTTCGAAAAAGATTTGGAAATCATAAGAATGATCTTCTTTTTAGACATTCGTGTGTGTTTATATTTCAAAACAACAAGCTTTAAAACTAAATGGATTTCTCATTAAGTGATGAAAGATTTATGAGTTTCCTATGTATCTTTTCTTAATTTTCTTCTTCAATATTGAAAGTTAATTTAAAGATTTTTTTTGAAAAGTGTAAAAAATAAAATCTTTAAAATGTTGAAAAGGATATGGATCTTTTGAAGAACATAATAAGGGGGTGATGTATTGGTAAACACTTTGGACTCTTGTGTAGTTGAGGATCTATGGTGTAGTGCTAAACATTTTGAACACTCACAATGAAGACATTTGTTTAGGAGGTCCTTGTAGATTAACCCTTGTTCTAGGGATACATTTGGGCAATGTCAATGTTGATAGCGCTTGCAAAGTCTTTACTTACGTCTACTTTTCCACACATGTCTATGGGTGCCACCACATTTGAAATGTTTGCTCTAAGTCCTCATATATTTGAACCCCTAGTCAGCTTTGGTTGCCATATGGAAACCTAGTGGGGATAGAATATTGTTGATGAATTGGTAAAAAAAAAATGGGGCTTTCAATGTTTAATCCATAGATGGTTTTTGGTTACCTTCAAGTCTTATGGTAACAAAGGGTTTATGTATTCAGAGAAGCTTGAATTGGTGCATACAGTTGTGTGGGGTCCATCAAAGGACTTTCACATTAATGGTTCGAGATATTATGTGATTTATGTTGATGATGCTACCAGGTGGATCATTATATATGTGATCAAAGATTAATCAAAGGTGTTCAATACATTTAAACATTATCATGTGTATGCAAAGAGAATCACATGGAAAAAGTTGAGATGGAGGGGGAGAGTATTTCTCTAATGAGTTCAGTGATTACTTATGGAATGCAAGTATTAAAAGGGAAGTTACTTGTAGGTACTCTCCTAAACAAAATGGTATAGTAGAAAGGAGAAATAGAACTCTTGTTGAATTTTCAAGGTCAATGATGAAGGAGAAAGTTACCCTAATTATTTGTGGGCTGAGGCTATGAATACATCTACTTATTTGGTTAATAGACTTCCATGTAAGGCTTTGAACGGTATGACACCATATGAGGCATGGTGGGGTAAGAGACCTACCTTAGATCATTGCAAGGTGTTTGGATGTTTGGCTTATGCATATGTACCATCTCAATTAAGGCATAAATTGGAACCTAAAGCTGAAAATTATGTGTTCATTGGTTATGATGATAAGCAGATGGGTTATAGATTGTGGAGTCCATCCACAAAGCAATTCCTTGTGTCAAAGGATGTTACATTTGATGAGCAAGGTACTTGGTATGCAGGTATAATTAATATTCATGCAGGTGATGAAGAAGTCATGACCCAAAGAAAGGGGAAATCAAAGATTCAAGTTCCTGATGATGAAGAGATTGTTGATGCTCAAATTGATAATGAAGAGTTGCCAAGGTTTGATCCAGAATATGAAGAACCAGAGACTTCAAAGAGTGGAGAAGCTAGAAGGTCAACAAGGAACAGAAAGCGACCAATAAGGTATAGTTATGATACTTCGTTTTTTACCACAAGATTATGCTTACATAGTGAAAGCAGAAGAAGACCCTTCTACATATGATGAGGCAAAACGTAGGGAAATTTGAGAGAAAGCTATGCAGGAGGAGTATGATGCATTGATGGAGAATGAGACATGGGATTTGGTTCCTAAACCAAATAATAAACCAAATAATAAAAAAATCATTCGATGCAAATGGGTCTACAAGACAAAGAGGTATGCAGATGAAAGTGTGTCTAGGTATAAAGCTAGAATTGTTGTGAAAGGGTATGCTCAATCATATGGTGTAGATTATGATGAGACTTATAGTCTTGTGGCAAAGATGAAAACTGTAAGGACGCTCATAGCTATTGCTGCATGTAAAGGTTGGAAGCTATGTCAATTAGATATGAAGAATGCTTTTCTAAATGGTTACATTTCAGATGAAGTTTTCATGGAGCAACTAGATGGTTTCAAGAATAAATGTTATCCAAAGTATGTATGTAAGCTCAAGAGAGCTTTGTATGGTTTGAAGCAGGCCCCAAGGGCATGGAATTACAGATTTGTGAAGTTCTTGAAGGAGCTTGGTTTTCAAGTGTCTAAGGCAGATAGTAGTTTGCTTGTTAAAGCAAGTGATGTGGGTTGAGTTACATTTGAATATATGTTGATGACATAATTCTTACAGGTACAGATGAGAAGGGCATACAAAGTCTTAAGAAGCAGATGGAGAAAGAGTTCAAGATTAGTGACTTGGGAGACTTGTCATATTTTTTGGAAATGGGGATTTCATATACTCAACATGGAGTGTATGTGACTCAAGAAAGATATTTGAAGAATTTGCTAATCAAGTTTAAAATGGAAGATTGCAGGGTAGCACTTACTCTAATGGAGGAGCAGATATGGAGGAGAAGAATTCAAGGACATGAAGCTGTATCAAAGTTTGGTCGGTAGTCTAATCTATGCTACATTGACTAGGCCTGATTTGTCATATGCAGTTGGAGTGTTGTCTCAATTCATGCATTGTCCTAGGGAAGAACATTGGATTGCAGGATAAAGGGTGCTAAGATACATTAAGGGTACACTCAAAGAAGGTTTGTATTATGGATTCACATCAGATACAAAAATCAAGATATATAGTGATGCAGATTGGGCAGGTTACTGTGATGATAGGAGGTCAACATATGGATATTTATGTTATGTGGGAGATAAATTAATCTCTTGGTGTTCTAAGAAGCAACATACAATTGCTTTGTCATCTACAGAAGCAGAATATAAAGGTATGGTTGAAGCTTCAAAGGAGGTTATAAGGTTGAAGACTCTCATGAAGAGTTTTGACATCAATCAGAGTACACCCATTATTCATGGAGATAATATGAGTTCATTGTATCTAGCTGCTAACCCTTTGTTTAATGCCAGGACTAAACGTATTGAGATCCAATATCATTCCTTGAGAGAGAAGGTGATTGATAAAGAAATTGAAGTCATATACACTTCTACAAAAGATCAGATTGCAGACATGTTAACCAAAAGCTTGGATGGACCTAAGTTGCAAAGGTTCAAAGACATGGCAAGTATAAAGAAGATGGAGAAAATCACAATTGATGATTGAGGGGGAGCTATTGGTACAAGACAATCACCAATTGATGATTTGGAAAAGTTTTGAAGTCAAAGAGGAAAGCAAAGATCAAAATCTGAGCCTTGAAGATGAGTGCATGATCAGAAGATGAAGACTCGTATATACATGTACATTAAGCTTGTAATTAGTTCACTTATGTCTTTGTAATGGTGATAAGTATATACATATATGCCTATATATACTAGTATAGAGTCAAGACATATAGGAGAGAAGAGACATAGAACAAGAATAGATGATTAGAAGAAGAAAAAGTGTGACGAATGTATGAGATTCATCAATCAGATGTTTTCCATGAGAATAGAAGAAAACTTCTGAAATTCGTGTTGCGATCTTTTCTCCATCTCTCCTTCTGTGCTTGATCATTTCAGAAATCCTTTTGTAGATGTCTAAGTCCATAGTTCATGCATGTATGGTCAATATTTGAGAGTCTAATTGTAATCAGGCTGAGAGAATTGTAAGTAGGAAGATTTGTATGTGAAGAAGTGATAAGGGTCTTCTGAAATAGGTGCAATCTCGATGATAAAAGATTTGATCAGATCTCCCTCCACAGTGTAAATTTTTGAGCAAGTAAGCACTCATTCTTTAAGTTGAAAGGTAAGTTACTTGTGGCTAAAAAAATTTGAATAAATGGGGTCTAGTTTGAAAGAACCATGCATTAGAAGTTGCAGGTGTCAAAGTCGACTACATAGAAGAACAATTTCAGACATAGGTACATTGTTTGAAGGAAATCTCAAGATCTACTAACTCTTTTGAAGAGTTTTAACTTGGAGAAGGTGTGAAACTTTAGGAGTCATCTTGTATAAAGTTTCATTGAAAACTTTACACATTTGATTAGTCAATGGCTGAATTAAGTGTAGTAGACTTTTCTCTGTAATGAATTTCTTCATAGTTGACTCAAGTCTTGATAATTTGGCAATAGATTTCCAAAATTGGTTGTGTTTATGAGTCTTTCTTGATATAGAGGTGCTCTAACATCAAGGATAACTTTTTCTCTTGGAGATTAGTCATCTCCATCAATATGCACTCATGGATGAATAGTTGTTTTGTTGCCTTCTATTATTTCGATTCTTCAACCTGCAATCATGTTCAAGTGTCCAGGTTTACCACAATTCCAACATCCTTTACTGTCATTACCCGAATCATTTCTTTGGAAATTTCTATGACCTCTTTAGGTCCCCCTGCCTCGAAACTATCCTCTACCTCCTGCATGATTCTATTGTTGACCTTAGTCTTGGTTATTGTGTCCTCTCCCACTTCCAAAGCCTCTACCTCTAACTCTTCCTCTGCAAGAGTAGAAAACTTGCTTAGAACTAGGTTTTCCTTAGGATTTTGAGTCATCACCAAGATTCTCTTCTTCAATAATCAACATGGACACCAGATCAGCAAAATTTGGGATATTTTCCTTGGTCTGAATAGACATTCTAAACTGCTTATATGTAGCTCCTAAACCACCAAGTCATACTTCCACCTTATCATCATCATCTACATTCACGCCAATAGATGCAAGTGACTCACATATGCTTTTGATTTTCGGGGTGTAGTCACTTACTGACATGCCCTTTTTCTCCGGTGTATGTAGCTCATCCTTGAGTTGCAATTTTTGTGCCTTTGTATTGATCTCCTACAATGTGACTAGGCTGTTCCAAGCCTCTTTCCTATATATGCCCAATCATGCTATCTTGTATGCTAACAGATAGCCGATACATTACCTTTCGTGCTCCTTGATTCCATTCTTCATACACTCTTAACTGGTCCGTAGTCCGATTCCTCTCTTGTAACTATGGAGCATTTTCGTTCTCTCCTTTGATGTAATTCTAGTAGACTTTTCCCATTATGAAATTTGTCATTTTGAATCTCCAAGCATGGAAGTTGTTCTTGTCCAGCTTATCGCTCATAAGCTTACTCATTCCATGTGCGTTTGCCATTTCTGCAATGATTCACACACTGCAAAAACACTACAAGCAGTACTTCCGCTTGAACTTTGCCACACTTTGACGTGAGAGTTTGATCTCATAAAAACGCAGTTTTCGTGTATCAACAGTACACAGAATTGCTTGAAATCCTAGACCTAAAATATATGAGTGTTAATGAACAGGATGCAAGTCACAGTTTTGCAAACTAACCTGATTTTTCTATGGGCCCCACCTTGCAGGCTCAAAATGGAGGTCAAGATGGCTCCAAAACCTTGAATTTGAGGCCTTCTACCTTCATGCCAATTTTCATAGCAATCTGAGGTCATTTGTGAATCATGCTTTCTCCACACGTTGTCACGTACTCTTCACCATCGGCCTTCTCCACAAGCTCTCTGTAGCCACATTGTTGGCCTTATCCATATAAAGATCCATTGTTGTGGTGAAGGATTCCCACTTATCATTAGCTTTGATGCCATTCATGATCTGGCTTACTATATGTTCTTCTTCTATCTCCTCTCCAATGCTTGCAAGCTTTTCAGCCACATCCTTCGTCTTGGTCACATAATCAACTACACTTTGTGTTGGCTGATTTTTTAGGGTTGTAAGCTCCATCCATAGTTGGCTCTTCCTAGCTCTTGTATTTGATGAGAAGTATGAAGAAAGTAATTCCCAAGTCTCTTGGGAGGTCTTGCGATTCCTAATATGAGGTAATAAGAAATCAGATATTGATTTAAGTAGATAAGACCTGGCCAGAGCATCCTTTGCACACCATGTAGTTAATCTTTCTTGTTCTTCCCTTGTGGGTTGATGTTTGCTCCTAAATGTTGGCATTTCTTCATCTCCTAAGATGTATATATATAAGCTTCTTCCTTGGAGGTAGGCTTGTATTCTTATTGACCATGTTGAATAGTTGTTCCTATCCAATTTTTCAATGAATGATGGAAAACCATCTCTCGTCTTGCTTTGATGTTGCTCTGATACCATTGTTGGAGGAGATGGTGGATAGTCTTTAAAGATGAAGTTGTGTTGCAAAACCCTGCTTCACACCAGCCAAGAACAAGTGGTAGAGAGTGTAGTAGGTCCCTTTAGCTTCCTAATGATCACAAATAATCACTTATGTGCTTTGGAACATGATGCACTAATCAATGGATCAAAACAGATGAGTAGGAAGTTGATCCAAGATCATAGACTTGTTATTTTAGTCTCTACACATGTTCAGTAGAATGAACAGTTCTGTCAACCTGCTAGCAATTATTCAAATTCCTTTTGCTGGTATCTAATTAACTTAGATAGCTACCAATCATGAGTTATATCAATAAAAAAGATGCACTAAACACTGAGAATGATGTTTAGCAAGTTACAGGACTTGCCCAATATTTTCGGGGTGCTTCAGACTACAAACCACAGAGTAATAATATGAAGATATCTCACAATTAAGTGAAGCAATATCAATGAAAATTTGTAGCTATGAAGTAGACAATATGATGATTCTATACCACTTTAAATCTCATCAAATGATCAACCATGCATTGAGAACAAGCTCTGAGAAGTTCACTGTTCTAAGAAGGTCATAGCCGAGAAGTAAAGTAGAGATATGATCAATGAGTATGTATTAAATCAAATAGT
>CM035434.1:41755182-41870182 GCA_020310875.1 Ceratopteris richardii
CATGACCCCCTTGCTTGGAGGGGCTAAGATGGTGCAACAACAACAAACTTGATAATATTTTGAGATTCAAGAAGAATGTGGAATTTCATATCATGCCAATAGGAGGTTATCTATGAATTGGTCACGTTTAAGGTGGGATTTTAAGTTCCAATCCCTTTGGCATCCCCTCGTTGAGATAAAGAAAAGCGGCTCTTATGTGGAAAATCCTCCACCGGGGAATTTGGACCAATGTAAAAAGCTAACAAAATCTTCAATGCTCCTCCTTGGTGTAAATGTTGCCTACATGGCAATGAGGACTTGGGACACATCTTTTTTTTCATGTCCCAAGTTAGTCTTGGTCTAGGGGGCCCTTAAGAGAATTTTCTTGCTGTAGGGGCAAATCAACTAGAAGCAAGCATTACTAGGTGAAGGGATCAGTTGTGGAATGCTGTAAGAGGTGTGGTCCTCTTAGGGAAGAGAGATGGTGGATGCAATCCGAAGATGAGTTGGTGCTGCTACAACCAGCTTCACACCAGCCAACTAAGACTTCAAAGTTGATTAGTAGACCCTTTGAGCTTCCTAAATCCACCAAAGTATCAGCCAAGTACTTTGGAACATGTATCTCAAAAGTTTAAGTCAAGACAGACTAGTTGCAAAATGACTAGCTCCCAAAACTTGCTATTTTTTAACATACACCTGCTAAAAAAAATGAACAGTGCTCTCAAGCTCGTAGGAATTAGATAAATTCCTTTTGGGCATAGCAAATAGACTTAGGTAGCTTGCTTAATCCAAGTTAAAAAACTTCAAATTATCAATTGAACACTGAGAACTAGATTCATCAACATCAAGAACACTCCCTCCATGGGGCTCTATAGAGATAGACTATAGAGCAGTAAAATGCAGATGTCTCCCAAATTATAAATGCAATGACCACTAAATTTTGTATGCAAAAACTAAACTAAGATAGAAATCCAATGCACTTTGAAACTTTGAAAACGGTTGAGTTGAGCTTGAGATATGAGCTTTTGAAGTTATTGCTTTGAGTGAGTACAACAGAGAACAAAACAGAGAAGTAGAGAATGATGAATGTATAGATTCACATATGATTACAACCACATTGGCAATGAATATTTGCACAATAGGAGTAGAATGATAGAGCTATGGATTAAGCTCTTCAATCTCTACAAAATGACATGAAATGGTCACGGACAAGGCTTGCTAATCACCACTTCCTTCTTGCTCTTTTTATAGCTACTTTTGGAGGGAGTTTTGAATTTGAATTCGAATGGCTCCACCTAAAAGTGATCCCCAAAGTTAGGAAATATTCCCTCAGCTCACTAATTCGTGTTATGAGGTAGTTAGAGCCACGAATTTGCTTTTTACATCATGGATGACGTAAGCCATTCTTTTTCTTTTTTCTTTTTTACAATTACAAGAGGTAAAAAACTATACTCTTTTACAAGAGGTGTTCACATGACTACACATATGATTACAAATGAACATAAATCAAATAATATCAAGCATGTAGGCTTGGGTATAATGCACCAACAGCTCCCCCTCAAGCCTAACATGCTTGGCCTCCAAATATATCTTCAATTGTCCTTGATTTCTTGCAAGCCAATCATCAACTTGAATCTACTTAACTTTGTACCATCAAGAGCTTCAGTCAACATCTCTGCACATTGCATATCTGTAGAGACATAGGATAGTTGAATATCCTTGCTCATTAGCTTCTCCCATAAAAAATGTGAGGTGTTGAAGAATGAAGTCCAAGATATGTGTACAAAGACTTTAACCACATGATTTCTTGAGTTGCATTAGCCAAACCTCTATATTCGACTTCAGTAGAAGATAATGCCATGGTTGGTTGCTTCTTGGATGACCAAGAAATGATTTTTGAACCTGCAAATGATACATACCCGGATGTGCTTCTTCTATCATCTTTAGATCGAGCCTAATCTGCATCTGAGTAGACCTTTAGCTCAATATATGAAGTAAATGGATAAAAAAACCTTCATTCATGGTCCCCTTTAGGTACTTGAGGAATCTCTTGGCTGCTTCCATATGTGGTCTTCTTGGCTTATGCATAAACTAACTCAATATGCTAACACTATAGCATATATCCAGCATTGTTAGTGTTGCATAGTTCAAACTTCCAACCAAGATTTGATAGCTTGTGATGTCTTCAATTGTGTCTCCTTCATAAGCACTAAGCTTATGATTTTGCTCCATAGGTGTACCTGCACACTCAATATTTTCCATCTTGATCTTGACAAGCATGTCATGCACATACTTCCTTTGTGTTATGTATATACCTGAATCTATGTAGATTAACTCCAATCCAAGAAAATAAGTGAGTGGTCCAAGATCACTTATTTTGAACTCCTCCTTCATTTGACTCTTTACTTGTTTGATTCCTTAAGAGAGGTGTGCTTCCAAATTTGACAACCTTCCTAAAGAATGGTCGATTGAAAAATATCTTTTACTTTTAGGAAAAAGAATTCCAATTTAAGAAGTCCACACCATTTACAAGTTATAGATTTTTCTTCCTTGAGAGCAACAAGATTAAATTCAAAGGGGCCCCCTTGAGGGGGACAAAACGTTTATTAACCTTCTTTGTAATGTTCTCTAGTTCTAACAAGTTTTGCTTAAGCAACCCCTATTTTGTGGGATTCAGAGGGTCTCATGGGTGCTAGGCTTGTTCATTTTTACAATAGTTCTTACTATTAATTAAAGCCTGGGAGAGTAGGTTGAGCCAAACTTCCTTTTGAAAAAAAATTTACTAATGTTGCACACAAAGAAGGAAGACAAAGATGAAAAGAAAATAGAAAATCAGAAACATTCTTGCTACTACTGTAAGGTAAATGATCATGTCATAAAGAGTGTCCCTAAACTGGTTGTTAAGGACGCAAAGAAAAAAGAGGCTAGAATGGTTGTTGTAGAGGCCTCTACATTAAAACAGAGCCTGCTAATCTTGTTCAGAACAAAGAATGGGCATTTACTAGTGTTTGCAACTATGATCCATTTTCTCATTAGTAATGTATGCGTGCAATAGACTTGAATGTTTGGTACTTTGATAATGGTGCAACCCAACATATTACCTCATAGTGCAATTCCTTATCATATCACACTTGCTAAAAACTCATCTTTTCTTGTAATTGGGGTTGGTGAGATCATTCTCACTACTATTGATGGAAGTTCTTTCACATTTTCAGACACATTCTATGTACTAGGGATCAAGAAAAATCTGTTGTTAGTTTTATCATTATGCAAGATTGGCTTGGTTATCAAATTTTTTGCATGATCTCTCGAATGGTGATGCTATTGTTGCTTTTCGCATTTTACGTCGTGAGCTATATAAGCTCATAGACTATGCAAAATCTGTGAATGATTTAGCATGTATAGTTCAAGATTATCAATTTGTCTTAGATGCAAAGCTTTGGCATGCACACTTTGGTCATCTGAATTTTGCTAGTTTGCTTCACCTACAAAAATTTGAAATGGTTTCCTCTCTGCCCAAACTTGAGGAACTTTATAAGCATGTTTGTGAAGGTTGTATTAAGATGGTTCAGTTCCAACTCATACTCATGCATACCTTGATTGAGAAAGAATAATTCTAATATAGCCACTTCTAGTTGTGAGGTTGCATATAGGGAAACTTTCATAGTGACTATTGAGCATGTGTGGCTCATATGCCTTTTGGTTAATTTGGGCATTCATCAATCTTCTATTAACACCATCTTCATTGTCCATCAAAATGCATTGGCAGTCACAACGAACCTTGTATTCCATGCTTACACAACATGTTCACACAAAGCACATTGAGGTGCACTATCATTATGTCAAGGAGAGGTTCTTTGCTAGAGAGATCAATTTGGCTTATGTGCCCACATAGAATAATGTTGCACACCTTTTCACAAAGGCTCTGCCTAGGGAGAAGTTTGAACCTTTTCACAAACCTTTGGGCTTACTTCCTTTTGTGGATTGTTCTCTTTCTACCCTCCAAAATAACCTTAGAAATTCGCAAAGAAAAACCTATAAAAAAGTAAGAATTAATATACAAAAACTTACCTCAAACTCCAATAGATTTCCCTTGTCAAGGTGTGTGAGAACCAGTATTATTTTTCTCATTTATCACAGAGAATTAAGGCCTTTTCATATCCTAGAAGTGAAAACCTGAACTAAACTATCCAACCAAGAGAAATTCCAAGGTAAGATATCAAGATGAATACTGATGAAAATTGACTTCAACAAGATAAACAAATCCTACTTTGAAGATATTATGTAGATGTGGTAAATAATTGAAAGATATGATCTTTCCCAACCACTTTTACAAAGCATTTAGCATCATTTCCATAGATTTGTCTTTGTTATTATCTCATGCAATTCGGGAACTAATCCATAAGATTCAATACAATGAGGATAAGTCAGCGATTAATAAATCCATCGAAGAAGTAATTATGGTTTCAATAAAGATGCTTTTTGTGAATGTAACCATATATATTCAGCTTTTCCATTCAATAATACATGCCTTCCCCTTATATAATGTGTGTGCATGTGTGCGTCTGCCCCACACACACACACATACATACATACATACACACACACACACACATATATATATATATATATACATACATATATATATATATATATATATATATATATATATATATCATATATATATATATATATATATATATATATATATATATATATATATATATATATATATATATATATCATATAAAGGCTACAAAATCCCCTGATTTGGACCAAAACTTGACTATCCATGTGTAAAAAGATGCAACAAAGTTTCATACATATCCTTTGAGCTAACTAATGTCTCGTTGGTACATGAAAGTAATGCATAATTGCATCTTCCACAAAAACAACATCACAACTCACCACAATGCATTTAATATGTGATGATACAAACAATAGCCTTTTGTTTCAAAACTATACCCAACAAAAATACATTTCATAACTTTATCAGCATCAAGTTTTCTACATTGTTGTTCAAGGACTAATGCATATGTCAAAAAACCAATGACATGATGATGAACAATAGATGGCTTGCAACCATGCCAAGCCTCAAATGGAGTGATAGATTGCAATGCTTTGGTGGGACAATTGTTAAGTACATATTTTGCACACATAACAACCCTAAGCCAAAAGCGATGTTGTAAAGCTTGATTTTCCATACACCTCTCCATTTCCATAAGAGACATGTTCATCCTTTCAACAAATCCATTTTTTTGAGGTGTATACAACACTATATATTGATGTTTTATCTCATGCTCATTCATAAATGCATTAAACTTAGAAGACATATACCCCCCCCCCATCAATTAGAATGGAGGGTGCCGGTGCCCATTTTACATGTTGAAAAATTTTGAGCCATAACTAGGAACTATTTGAAGCATTAAGATGTTTGCATAGGACCACATACATCACTATGAATAAGCTACAATTTATGTGCAAATCTAATTGAACCATCTTTTGGAAGGAGGAACACTACATTTTGCCCAACATATAGCCTTCAAAGATATGTTTAGAAGCAAAGCCTTGCATCTGAGATAGCCTAAGAATCATGAACTACACATGCTAAAACATTAAATAATTTTACATAGTCTATGAGCTTATACAACCCATGACATAAAATGCCATAAGTAATAATAACAACACCGTTTAAGAGATAATGAATTGTACATTTATCATCAAAAAATTGGACAATCGAGTCAATCCTGGCTAATGCCAAAACTAACAATAGTTTTTTCTTGATCCTTGGCACATATAAGGCATCTAACAATGTGAAAGAACTACCACCAACAATAGTCAGAATGATCTTTCCAACTCCCATTATAGCATAAGAGGAGTTTTTAGCATACATGATAGTCTTCTCTATAGAGGTAGGCTCAAGTGAAGTGAAGAAACTATGTTGTGAGGTTCAATTTTTGGTTGCACCACTATCAAAGTACTAGAAATACAAGTCTATTTTAAACATACATTGATCATGAGAAGATGGATCACAACTACAAACAGTAGTAAAGGCCCATTCGTCATTTGTGTTGGGAATGATGGATGGACACTCCAAGAGATTGAGTAGGTACTGCCAAATCTTGCTTTGTACCAGCCCTTGTATGCTTTAGAGTTGATAAGTGGACCTCCTTAGCTATCCAATGACACCATAAAATGGCCTATGTACTTTGGAAATGATTCATGTAAAGATTGAATCAAGACAGGCAACTTTGAACTTCAAGCTTCCAAGAAAACCTTCTATTTTTGACTGAACACTTGCTAGATCTTTTGCTCAGTATGACCAACACAGTAGAAATTGGAAAAATTCATTTTAAGGGTATCTAATTAGCTTAGTAAGCTAACTATTCCAAGTGATATCACTTAAAAAGACTAACTATGCTCAGAGAAATCAATTTAGCAAGTAAACCTTTACCCCCGATTTTTTAGGACTGTTGCAGACTTTGACTAGTGATCACCTCGACGAGATTTTCTCTGAAATGGCTGAATAGAAATCCTTCAAATTTTGATAGGATGTAAAGAACTTTGAGCTGATTCCAACAAGCCTTAGATCTTTGAATTTGGTGAAGAAATGAGTGAGATATGCTCTCCACAAGTTGACAGACTTTCAAGTAGTATGACAGAGAACTCAGAAACAAACAATGTAGATATATATATTAATGAACACTTGTATACAATACCATTGGAATGAAAATCATTGCCTAATGGTGTAGATAGGTGTGGGCTAGAGTTTAGGCCTCACACACACTCAGAATTGACAGAGATGAGCTCGGGAATGATGAGTCTCCCGCGACTTTTTCATAATCACTTTTATAGTAGTTGAGTTAAAGTTTGAATTTGAATTCAAACTTTTGGCTCCCTCTAATCCTAGGAGATATTCCATCAATCAAAGCTAACTTTTTCTACGAGTTCCTTTGGTAGGTGTTTACAAAGATTCCAAAGTCAAATGTGACTTTTACAAAAGGTAAGGTGGTAATTAACCACTAGCATTGGTTCCTATGCTTCTCAAATGTGAATGAATCTCAAGGTATCCTTCAAGCCAAATGTGTAGGCTTGTGACTTACACCAACAACTCCCCCTCAAGCCAAACATGTTGGCTTGGTCTTCATCCTTCAATTATCATGTATGTCCTGCAATCCAATCAATGATTTGAATCTGCAAAGTTTGGTTCCATCCAAAGCTTTAGTTAAAAAATCTACACACTTCATGTTGGTTGATACATAAGTGAGTTGAATGTCCTTGCTTAATAGCTTTTCTCTCACATAATGGTAATGGACCTCTATATGTTTGGTCCTAGCATGATAGATAGGATTAGCTGCAAGGTGAAGTGAGCTTGTATTATCTCCAAAGATCAATGGTGACCTAGTATATAAACCCAATTCTGTAAACAATAGCTTGATCCATATGGCTTCTTGAGTGGCATTAGGCAAACCTCTATACTCTGCTTCTGTAGAAGATAAAGCAACAATAGGTTGCTTCTTTGAAGACCATGATATTGGTTTATCTCCTGCAAATGAAATGTATCCAGAAGTGCTCCTCCTATCATCCTTGTATCCTGCTCAATCTGCATCTGAATGAATCTTGATATCTAAATCTGAAGCGTAAGGGAAATACAAACCATGATTTTGTGTACCTTTGAGATACTTCAAGATTCTCTTAGCAGCCTCCATGTGAGGTGCCCTAGGCTTGTGCATAAACTGACTTAGCATACTAACTCCATATGCAATATCTATCCTTGTTAAGGTAGCATAATTCAAGCTACCCACACTGCTTTGATAACCTACAATATCATCAATTTCATCACCTTCATGGGCACTTAGTTTTAGGTTTACCTCCATTGGAGTACTTGCAACTTTGGCATCTTGCAAATGAAACTTCTTCAACATATCCTGTATGTATTTTTTCTGAGTGATATATATTCCAGAGCTAGTATAAACTAACTCAAGTCCAAGAAAGTATTTTAGTAAACCAAGATCATTGATCTTGAACTCCATCATCTGGTTCTTGATTTGCCTGATTCCATTGACATCATTATCTATAATGATGGAGAGTGTTAATCTCCAAAAGAACAAGCTACTCTTGAAATTAGAGCACCTCTATATCAAGTAACTCAAGAACTTTCCCAATTTGGAGGATTAATGATCAATTATAAAGATTTTGGATAAACTGTGAAGAAGATGATTCTACAGAAAGTCTGCTGCACATATCTCTCTCATTGACTTATCAAATGTGTGTAGTTTTTTATAAAACTTTGCACAAGGTGTTGCCTATAGTTTACGCACCTTCTGCAAGTTAAATTACTTCAAAAGATTCAATAGATCTTGAGAAATGAACTTAACAAGTCACCTATGTCTAAAATTGTTCTTCTTAGAGGTCGATTCATACACCTACAACTTCTAACACTTGGCTCTCTCAATCTAGAACCCGTCTATGCAAATGCTTTTAGCCACAGGTAGCTTACCTTGCAAATTAAAGATTGAGTGCTTGCTTGCTCAAAACTTTACACTGTGGAAGGAGAATTGACCAAAACATTAGCATCAAATTTTGCGCCTGTTTCAGAAAACAGTGAACACTTCTTCACATATGAATGTTCCTATTCAAAATTCTCACAGCCTGTTTACAATTAGGCTCTCAAACTCTTCACATATCAAAACTCTTCATCAGAGTCTTAAGTCATATCACTTCCTTTGCAGCTTCCATCATACCTTTATACTCTGCTTTTGTAGATGACAAAGCAACTATGTGTTGCTTCTTTGAACACCATGAAATTAACTTATCTCCCACATAACACAAGTATCCATATGTTGATCTCCTATCATCTGGATTACCTGCCCAATCTGCATCACTATATATCTTGATGTTTGTATCTGATGTAAAACCATAATACAAACCTTCTTTGAGTGTACCCTTAATGTATCTCAACACCCTTTGTCCTGCAAAACAATGTTCTTTCCTAGGGCAATGCATGAATTGAGATAATACTCCCAGTGCATATGACAAATCAGGTCTAATTAAAGTAGCATAAATTAGACTACCAACCAAACTTTGATATAGCTTCATATCCTTGAACTCTTCTCCACCATATCTGCTCAATTTGTGATTCACCTCCATTGGAAACTCCATTGGAGTAGGTGCTACCCTGCAATCATTCATTTTAAACTTGATCAATAAGTTCTTCAAATACCTTTCTTGAGTTATATACACTCCATGTTGAGTGTATGCGATCTCCATGCCCAAGAAATATGACAAGTCTCCCAAGTCACTAATCTTGAACTCTTTCTCCATTTGCTTCTTTAAGCTTTGAATGCCTTTCTCATCTGTACCTGTAAGAATTATATCATCAACATATATGCACATATAAATGAACCCATCATTACTTGCTTTAACAAGCAAGCTACTATCTGCCTTTGATACTTGGAATCCTAGTTCTTTCAAGAACTTCACAAGTCTATAATTCCATGCCCTTGGGGCCTGCTTCAAACCATACAAAGCTCTCTTGAGCTTACATACATACTCTGCATACTTTTCATCTCTGAATCCTTGTGGTTGCTCCATGAAAACATCATCTAAAATATAACCATTTAAAAAAGCATTCTTCACATCTAATTGACATAATTTCCAACCTTTACATGCAGCAATAGCTATGAGTGTCCTGATGGTTGTCATTTTTGCCACAGGACTATAGGTCTCATCATAGTCTACACCATATGTATGAGCAAAACCTTTCACAACAAGTCTAGCTTTATACCTAGACACACCTCCATCTGCATACCTCTTTGTCTTGTAGACCCATTTGCACCCAATGATCTTCTTACTATTTGGTTTAGGAACCGAATCCCAAGTCTCATTCTCCATCAATGCTTCATACTCTTCCTGCATAGCTTTCTCCCAATTTTCCTTACCTTTTGCCTCTTCATATGTAGAAGGATCTTCATCTGCCTTTACCATATAAGCATAATCTTTGGTAGCCAAAAAAGAAGTGTTATAGCTATACCTTGTAGGTTTCCATTTGTGTCTTGTTGACCTTATGAGTTATCCACTTCTTGAGGTTTCTGGTTCATCACATTCTAGATCAAACCTTGGCACTTCTTCTATTTCAACCTGTACTTCATTGTTCTTCTCTTCATCAAATATCTGAACCTTTGATTTACCTTTCTTTTGATCCACAATTTCTTCATCACTTGCATAAATATTTATTGTACCTGCATACCAAGTACCTTGCTCATCAAATGTAACATCCTTAGACACTAGGAATTGTTTTGTGGATGGACTCCACAACCTATATCCCATCTGCTTATCATATCCAATAAACACATATTTTTCAGCTTTAGGCTCCAATTTATGCCTCAATTGTGATGGCACATATGCATATGCCAAACATCCAAATACTTTGCAATGATCTAAAGTAGGTCTCTTACCCCACCATGCCTCATATGGTGTCAACCCTGCAAAGCTTTACATGGTAATCTATTGACCAAGTAAGTAGCTGTATTTACAGCCTCAACATCATTCTTTGTTGTGGCTTTCACTTCTACCCACTTTGTAAGGTAATCTGTGGCTACAATAATATACTCTGCATGGGAGTTTCTAGCTGGGGGGTTAATAGGACCTATGAAGTCTATGCCCCACTTCGAAAATGCACGCCCTCCCATCAATGGCCTCAAAGGCATCTCATCTTTTCTAACTGGATATTGTGCACGTTGGCATGTGTCACATTTCTTCACATAGGTATGAGCATCCATATGAAGAGTGGGCCACCAAAGTCCTGAGAATAGAATGGTCTTGATTACTCGATCAGGACCGAAGTGTCCACCTACGACACCGCTGTGTGCAGTTTCTAAGAATTTCAAATAGTCTGATTAATGAACGCATAGTCTTAAGTAACCATCTTTACCTCTTCGGTATAAGTTGTCTCCTACTAAGGCATAGCCTTGAGCCTCTTGCTCCATGCTTTGTCTTCTTGCTAGACTAGCCTCTTTGGGTAATCTTCCCGATCTCATAAACTCTACCAATGGAGCACTCCAATCAGGAATTAATGACACTTGATAAAGGGTTGCATGCTCCACGGGGGGTTTTTCATGGCACACAGGACAATTCTTAATCCACTCATGAATTTCTTTGTCCATGATAGGCCAATACACTCCTAGACATGTTAGATTCTGCAATTTTCGTTGTTTAGAATAGTGATTTCCTAGAAATCCTTCATGGGCTTGTTGCAACCAGCTAGTATGTTCGTCATCCTCGACACAACAAGCGAGTACACCCTCGGTATCTTGTTTGTACATGCTTCCTGCCAATATGTGATATTTTTGTGATTTTACAATTTCTTCTTGTGATGTTTTCACATTCTTATTTGCAGAGCCGAAGGTTAGGACTGGTACCAACTTATTTGCCCATTTAGGAACAACTTCTAAATTTAACAAATAAGCATCGGGTATTTCATCAGACACTCCTTGCGGTGGCTCTCCTGAAGTGATGCGAGAAAGGTGATCTACCCGAAGGTGGGTTCTACCTTTCCTGACAACAACTTCAAAGTCATATTCCATTAGTAAGAGGAACCATCTTACTAAGCTTCCAATATTGCAAGGTTTATTGACCAAATATAACAAAGCTTGATGATCAGTGAAAAACTTGAACTTGTTGGCCAATAAATAGTGTCTAAACTTCTTCACAGCATATACCATGCCTAAGCCCTCTCGCTCAATTGTGGTATAGTTTCGTTCAGCTGCGGTGAGCTGTCTACTAGCATATGCTATGGGCAAATCTAAGTTTCCTTCACCTGTGGGTTGTGCTAGCACACATCCTATGGCATGATTGGATGCATCCACATGGACATGGAATGGTTTATTCCAATCAGGAGTGGTCAGTATTGGTGTTGTGCACAAACGTTTCTTCAGTTCATTGAAAGAATTCTCACATTCGTCGTTCCACTCAAAATTAGACAACAAGGCATAAAGGGGTCTAGCTATGATCGCGTACATGTGGATAAACCTACGGTAATATCCACAATGGCCCATAAAGGCTTGTACCTCCTTAACATTCCTTGGCCTTGGCAGCTCCGCTATGGCTTGTACCTTATCTTCATTTGTTGAGATTCCATTCTTAGAAACAATATGACCTAAGATTTTACCTTGACGCACCATGAACACACACTTTTCTAAGTTCAGACACACTCGATATTCTCTACACTTGTTGAAGATTTGTCTGAGCTCAGGGATGTGAAATCTCCTTTCTTGGGAATGAGCACATAAATCATCCACATACACTTCTAAGCTCTTTCACAAGAACTCTTTGAAGACATGACACATGAGCCTTTGGAATGTTGCAGGTGCATTGGTGAGCCCAAATGGCATCACACGAAATGCAAAGATTCCCCACTCTGTAGCAAAAGCTGTTTTGTGTTGATCTTCTGGGGCAATGACTACTTGATTGTAACCTGAAAATCCATCAAGGAAGCTATAAACTTCCTTGCCTGCAACACGCTCCAATAGGTGTTCCGTGATTGGAAGTGGATAACTATCTCTGATCATAGCGGCATTAACTTTTTTAAGGTTAATATACACTCGCAACTTCCCGTTCTTCTTGGGCACCACTACAATGGGGGACACCCATTCAGTATGCTCAATCTCATAGATGAATCCAACTTCAATCAGCCTATCAATTTCTTCTTTTATTTTGGCTGCATATGTATCATTATATGTGTAGGGCTTCTGTTTGGTGGGCTTGGCATCAGCAGTCATGGGGATAGTATGAGAGCAAATTCTTGGATCTACCCCTTTCAAGTCTCTATAGTGCCACGCAAACACATCCCTATATTCCCTTAATAGAGCTACGAGCTCCATTTTTTCTCTTGCACTTAGGTCATCTCCTATATATGTACATCTCTCTTCGTTCTCTTCGATGGTCACTACAATCTTCTTGGTCTTTTCTTTATTATCATATGATTCTCCTATGATGGCCTCTCTCTTAGGCATTCGTACCAAAATTTTGCAGTCGTCAACTTCATATTTCTTGAAGTTTTCTGGTACTTCAAACACTGATTCCTCCTCTTCTTGTTTCACTGCTTTTCTTTCTTTTTCTTTTGACTGCTCTCAATTCCATCCTTTGAATTTACCGTTTTAATACTTGTGAGAGGCTCTTCTTCTTTTTGGTTAAACACTCCTACATCTTCTAAATAGTGCTTTTCTGAATTAAAGCAACTATTCATCACAATGGACTCTATATCATCATCATTCTCTTCTTCTTCTATGACATCACTAGGGTCACATTCTTCTAGCAAGGGTTGACACATGAACACTAAGATATCATAACCCTCCTCATCACAATGAGGTGTCCACTGTTCCTCATTGACAGCAATGTCCATGGTGGCTAAGATTTCTTGCCAGCCATGAGGCTCAAATTCCTCATCTAGAAAGATCATCGGTGTGTAGGTTGGGTCTCTAACGGGTCTATCTCCTGGGGAAGTTCCTTCTTCTCTTGCCTTTAAACGTTTTTCCTCTTCCTCTACGACCTTGCACATCCACAAATGAGTATCTTCATGCAGCCATGATGGATCAGGTGAACTTTCAGAATGCACAGAGATGGAATCTTCTTTCGCTCTGTGGATAGGATTCCATTGTAGGTGTGGTACATATCTGAAGGAGTAATCCTTCAAATTGACCTTGGTGGTGACCCCTAAGTGCTGCAAGTACAAGGAGTTGGTTCCCCAATCCTGTACTATTTGCAATTGTCATAGAAGGGGTCTTCCTAGGATCATCTCATAGACATTATTTTTCTCAAAGTCACATATAGCAAATGTATGTTCAAACTCCACACCACAAGTGGTTATAGTTATCCCTTCGAGCAATCCTAGAGGTCTTTCAAAATGACCGTCGGCCATTTGAAGCTTCATTCTAGTTGGTCTTAATGTGGGTTTGCCCCATTGCTTCCACAAGGAGGTGGTCGCAATGGCAACACCAGCACCTGAATCTATGATTGCTTTGGTTGTGTAACCTTGGTAGGTGATTGGAAGATAAGTATTACCTTCTTCACCCTCACACATGTCCCCTATTTTGTCTAGAGGTATCTCTGGTACCTTTTGCTTAGAGCCTGCTTTTGGCATGTTGGAATCAAGTTCTGGAACCTGATCCTTCACATGATTCCATAGTTCAGGTTTTGCTTTGAGCAGCTCTTCTAGAGTGAGATGACATTGAACCTTAGTGTTCTTCACGACATCAGTGTTCCTTGGTACCAGTGAGTCTTCATCTCTTACCAATATTGTGGGAGCTCTGATCTGAAGAGATTTAGATTCCCAAGGGCCTGGAAATTGAGGCAGTTCTTCTAAGGTATTAGATTCAAAATCTATCCTTTCGTCTTCTTGTTGCTCGACTTGGTCTCCGTAAATGGATGGAATGTCTTGGGGAAATTGATCATGAAGATCATCAATCTCGGGAATAGGAGGGGAATTACCCTTCTCCTTGGCCCATTTCTCTTCTTGTATTTCCCGCAAAAACTCTTGAGAGTACTGTTGAATTGAAGGAGGTATTCCAGCATCCGTGGAATTAGGAACATAAGCTCCCATTGGTGGTGAGCTTCCTCTTTCAATAACTAGTTGAGCCTGTGGAGGTAAAGAAACTTGTGGTTTGTTTACCAATTGCTCTAATCTTTCTAGTAAGCCCTAGAAATGCAAATCTGATTCGATAGAGTTTGTCTGATTGAACTTTTGACTAGTCTCAAGTATAGCTTGAGCTTGTTCTACCATTTTCATGCACATTTTCATCCGTTCAATCTCTAAATCCGCTCTAGGTTATTCTTGTCTAGGTTTGCAGCTGTTGGCCCTTCTTGTAGTCGAGCCTGGTAGGCCTTGAACATCATGTCCAAGCCTTCTGGGGTTGGATCTGCCAGAACAGACCCTGGTTGCGGTCTATTTACAATGGGTGGTGGGGTGGGATGAGATGGAGTGGATGGAGTTTCGGCAAGCGAGGGGTTTTGAGATGCAATGTCTTCTATTTTTGTTTTTGCGTCTTTCAAGCTTTCTTCTAGTTCCGATAACTTTTTATTCCACTTGCGATTGGCCTTCTCTCTGGCATCTTTCCATGTTCTTGTTTTCTTCTTACTAGGCTCTCCTGATTCACTTGACTCCGATTGTTCTGCTGGTTTATCTTGTTTTAATGCTTGTGCCCTAGTAACTGCCTGTACAGGTGCCACATTACTACTACTGGCACTTGAATCCGCCACTAAGCCTACCACATTAATGGGTGTAATCTTGGGTGCACTAGAGGGGTTTCTTGGACAATCTCTGGGAAGATGGTCTTTTCTACAGTCAGGACAAAAAGCTTGTATTGTGATATCTTGACCTTGACTCGGAGATGGTGGGTGGGGATAGTCACGAATGAAATGGTCACCTTGACATCTGAAACAAGATCCTCTAGGGGCTTGTGGTCTCATTTGTCTCAATTGGGGCCTAGGGTTAGGATTTGTGTACATAACATTGGAGTATTCTGGCTCCCAATTTTGCTCCATAGGTGGTGCCTCATATTGATACGAGTAAATCTCACTATGCTCAGGCGACTCAGTGTAATAAGCATGTGGACTACCTTCATGGGAGTAGTCTGAACTATGAGCATGAGAGTCATTATCTGGTATCAATGGGGTTAGTGGCACCAATGCTCTATTTGGATTTTCCTCTCCCATAGCATACTTGAGTGGAATCACGTTGACAGGAGCTGGTGGTTGGTTTCCCAAGACTGGTTGTGGCCTATATTGTGCCTGATATTGCTGTTGTGGTCGATAATATGGCTGTTGGTATTGGTTCTGATACCTACCTTGTTGGTAAGGTTGCTGATAAGTTTGTCTAACAGCCTGCCTATTGTAGGGACAATCTTGAGCCGTGTGGTTTGTGTATTTTCTCTCAATAGTGCAATATGGAGCATTCCTTTCTCTAATGTTTTGGTTTTGCATTGGGCATATGTTAGCCATGTGGTCCCCTCCGCAGGTATAATATCGGTTCAATGAGGCGACTCTCTGTGTTTGTCTATTTTGGACTCCCAGCTTCTTGGCAATTTGCTCAGCTATCTCATCTATTTCCGTGGAGATTCTCGAAGTATGACTAGTAGAACTATCAGAACCTTGATAGAGTTTGGATAGTCCTAACTCCTCACCCAAGTTGTCTTCTATGTCAATGCATGCCCGCACATGCTCTTCTATGGATCTAGGCTCTTTCAAGTACACATATGATCTTAACTTTGTGCTCAGTAAGCCATCTAAGAACAAAGCCACTTGTTTGGTTGGTGTGGGTAACTCTGGAGCCGGGCTTGTTTCTAAGTACTATCTAAACCTTCTTCCTGCTAGTCGCACTGTTTCTTGGGGTGTCTGCTTGAAACTGTGGATCAAAGATGATGTGTTATGCCTGATACCACTCTTGGAAAATTCTAGAATGAATTCATCTAGCAGTTGACCTATATCGCAATAGTTTTGACTACTCAATGGTTGAAACCAAGCCAAGGTAGTGCCCTTAAGAGTCAAACCAAATGCCTCGTACTAGCTGAACAAATCCTCAACCTGTTCAGCTCTTAACACTTGTTTGAACTCGGCCACATGATCATAAGGATCTCCTGACCCGTCAAAATAATTCTTCATTGCCTTGATCACTTGAGTGGGTCTAAGGGTTCTTGTGTGCTCTCGGGGTCTAGGCAATGGAAAATCATGTTCATCTCTTTGTTGCCTATGTGATTGATGTCTCTCTCTTTCAGGTCTTTCATTTTCAAATCCTGCTCTATTTCTGCCCACACGGTGTGCAAAACTTACCTCAGGTCGCTCTCTAGTTCTTTCTCTCTGGGCTTCATGAGCTTGAGATGAACCTACTCCTTGGAGGCCATGGAAAACATTGGATCTTGGTGGAGGGAAAATCAATTCACTCTTCCAAGTATATGTGTGTCTACCATGTTCTGTTACTAAGAACATCTTCTCTGATGTGTTGTCCAGGTAGACAACTTTGCCTGGTATCTCTGGATCCTTGAACTCGTAGATGATGACTATGCCCAATTGGCTAGGTTGATCTGGCTTGAATCTCCAAAAGGCTTCCTCTGTTTCTCTATTCAAGAATAGTTCTATGCTTTTGTTGTCTTGAGGAATCCAGTCTGGAGTGATCACTCTGGTCAAAACTGACTTATCTCTAAGAGTCTGGGGTCCTTGTCCTACATTTCCTTGTTCTATGTCTCCTATCTCATTCTCAGGAATGACATTTCCAAACTCATCAGTCCTATCTGATAGGTTGGTGACCACATACATGGTTCCTTCCTTATCAATGTATGAACCCTCTTCGAACTTGACCATCGGGTGTTCAAGTCCAAAGGGTTGATCTGGATTTTTGAGTTGGACCACTGATCGCCTCAGGCCATCCTCATAGATGCGAGCACCTAATCGGTTGGTCCGAATATATTCCAATTGTGTCTTATAGGGACCTTCTAGTGTTTGTAGATGGGCAGTTCCTGAGCCACCTGCAGGTTTCCCCATGCTAAAAGACATTTCTGAGTCACTTGTGTCAGAGTTTAGTACGTAAGGACAACCTAGTTGTTGTGCCCAAGACTTAGCTGTATGGTTGACACTAGACTGAGAAGATCTAATGCTTTGTCTATCCTTGCCTAGGTGTCTACTAGATCTCATGTTCATAAGCTTTGGTTAAGAGTCCAAAATTTCCCCTTGGTATGGTTCAAAATCCTTTGGAGTCCCCTTGGTTCCCTAGTCCCGCTTGAGGGTCAACTTCAAATTAGTCTATCTGAAAATCAACGCATTATTCTTATTAAAAACAGTTGAGGTCGTGTAGGATTCGAAACAAGCTTTCCAACGAGTTATAGAGCTCAAAACATGGACTTTGGATGAAAAAGTTATGTCAAATCAGGCTCTTGGGGATCAAAATAGGCAAACAAGCACTTATGGAAAAATCACGATTTTGTATGAAATCAGAGAATCGCGATGCTATGAAATTAGAGAATCGTGATCTTGAGAAATCAAGAGAATCGCGATCCTGTGAAACCAAGAGAATCGCGATTGTGTGAAATCAGAGAATCGCGATTGTGTGAAATCAGAGAATCGTGATTGTGTGAAATCAGAATCGCGAATTTGTATCTTGAGAATCGTGTTTTCACAAAATCGTGTTTTTGGCTGAAAATCGTGATTTGTGAGAATCGCAATTTTGAGCAGAGAATCGTGTTTTTGAGAATCGCGATTTTGAGCAGAGGATTGTTAGTCGGCCGCCGGAGTGGGACAAATGTAATGACTCTCGGATGTAACGGAGTTTTCGAAATACGCACGAAAAGTTGGTACGCGCATCTTGTAAATTCTATATAAAGCAATGTAAGGAGAATGGTCAGAGAGACGTCTTTTCTGGAATTGCCAGATTGTTCGCCTGCACATTCGTGAGAGTATTGTTTACACTGTTGTGAAGTTCTGAGTACTGTTAGTGTTGAGTTCTGCATCGTCTGTTTATACTGAAGTTCACCGTAACGGGTAGTTGAATGACGGATTGTGTGTCTGAGTATTGTTATCGTATCGTATTGTCGTGTGTTCTTCAGTTGTTGAAGTACCCTGAGTCAGTCTGAGTAGTTATATTACTGCGTGAGTTGATTTGACAACTTGATGCACTGTTGAGTATGTTCTGTTTGTTTTACTGAACTTATTGCATTCAGTGACGAGGACGAACTATTGCTTTCGGTAAACGTAAACTTTTAGTTGAGACCACTGGAAAGTGTTGTGAGGAGTGAATCTGTCTGCTATCGTATTCACTCTGGTTGATCTATTACATACTAGTGAATCTGTAGAATGGACTACTGCTCTGTTCCAATAGCAGGTTAGTCTGGAGAAGTTCGGTACGCAAGAGTATAGAAACCAAATATTGTCTAGTTACTGCTAGTAACTGAGCTAAGACGCACATTCGTGTTTTTGATGTTGTGACTAAGAATTGGGAAAAAAGTACAGGGCCTCTGTCTAACAGACCCCTACCACTCCCAAGAACCCACGTTAGTTTGGTAACGCCTTTCGGTAATGATACTGAAAGTTTAACACAGTTTACGGTGAATCACTGTTTTACGTTTAATATTTGTTCGGTAACAATTTCGGCTAGTCAGTAACACAACGTTACTGTTTTACATTTAACATTTGGCGCCGTCTGTGGGAAGGTGGCATCAAGATTGCCAGTCGTTTGTTAGAATCGCACATCCATATTATCGTTCGATTGGAAGTAGCAACAGATCCAGATTGTTGCAAACTGTTCCGTTAGTAATACTACGTGATTAGTACAAAAAATGATACATGCCGGTTACTCGATCCGGTGAAACGTATCCCAAGAACCATCAGTCTGGAGTACTTAATGTACTAAAGACAACTCTGGAAGGTAAAAGTACAACTAGGTCTGGCCCAGTTGTCAAGAAAGTTAAGAACGTTAGAACTGATTCCGGTCATATTCTGGTGGAACGTGTTACGCCTCCGGTACATTCCGATACTATTTCGGCACAGTCTGTCGAAGATATAGTAATTCCAGAACCTACCAAGACGCAGTTGGAAACTAGTTTAACAATCTTGGAAAAAGATTCAGATTCATCTACGATTAGAAACACTCTAGTCAAAGAAATCGGCGAAGGCGAAAAAACGCCGAATTCGGGCATAATTTCGATTCATTCCGGTGATATTTCGGTAAGAGAATCACAGTTTTTCGGTGACGGTTTAGCATTTTCTGCTGAATCTTCAGCCCAACCACCGCGATTGGAAGCGAGTTCCCATACACTAGACATCAAGAAGGAAGGAAAGCTGTTTGAAACAGAGATTCGAAGCATATTAAGCAAGATCATCGCACCGGAAAGTACGCCATCCGACGATACAGATTCCGGTAGTTCAGATATTCAGCCCCGAGATACAGAGGGAAGGTATAATACACTCACGATGAACGAACAACAACATTTATGTCCACCCAGGCCGACTCCAACAGGAGTGACGTACACGAAGTTTGGTGGATTCCCAGGAGATGATCCGGATGCTCACGTACGCACTTTCGAGATAAGCTATGCAGTTCTCAACCATCCACCGGATCAGGCCTACAAAGCCATTGTCTTCTAATCTACACTTGTCAATGAAGCAGCCAGATGGCTTACAGAATATGATATGAATCACTTCGGCACCTATGAAGCAGTACGAGATGCTTTTCTGCAGCGATTCAGGCTAAAAAAGAATCCAACTGAAATTTTTGACTATCTGCAGAATAACAGACAGAAGGCAAATCAAACCGTACAGGAGTATGCTACCCTCTTCAGAACACACTTAAGGAAGCTACCACCGGCCCATGCTAATTTACCAGATGACGTTATCACTCAGTGGTTCATCAATGGCTTAACTCCACAACTTAAGCAGATCATGATCATAAGATGTGTCGGAGCTATGACACTCGATGCAGTCATTGCAATGACTCTGCAACTGGAAAACAAAGTCGGTGGATTTACGGAAGATTTGAGTGGGTAAAAACAAACAAAAATGTTGCCGAAGATATGACCAGACAAGTATACTGCATCACATGCAAAAATTCAGGACATACTAGTGCCAATTGTTCACTTAATCAGACATTCTGCGCTATCTGCAACATTGTCGGACACACCACTAAAAATTGCGCATACAACGCTAGAGTACAGGAAACAACGACTGTCAATGCAATTATCCAGGAACAAGGGCAGCCAGCCAACCACTATGTGCCTCCACAAATGAGAAACAACCAGCAACTAGGATATCGAAATTACCGAGGACAGATAATGCAAACCGCTGGCAGAACGGACCACCACCGAAAAATCCCAATTTACCACCACCACGCTGCCATTTTTGTGGCGAATTTGGACATATTAGGAGATTTTGCAAGGATGCAGCTGAGTATGATCAAAGGAAGAAGGAACGTCAAAATCCAATGGCCAACATGGTACAAATCACACCGGTGGAAACACAGGCTGCTGCAGCCCAGACCTGTTCCGGTAAACAACTGCAATCGGCAGCAGAAATATTTGAACCAGGGATACGTGAACAACACAAAATGTACAACAAGGCTACTCAATGGACCACAATAGAACCACCAGTCTTCCCAGAGGCTATTCCGGTAACCCAGCCATCGTTAACAAAGGAAGGAACACAACAACGGGAGTCAGCAGCAGGAACATCAGCAGCAGCAGATACATTACCAACCGTAGACACCTCCGCATCAGTAGAGGCATCAACTTCAACATAAGTAGAGCCTGTCAATCAATCTCAACGGGCTTGGGAAATCCTATCTAAGGCATCTATCACTCTGCCTCTGGGCCAACTACTGGCATTAGTACCTAGAATTCGCCAATAGTTCCAACAACAGTTCAGTCCGGTGCCTTCTTGTATGCCGGCGACAGCAGCAGTTCAACCAGAACCTAATTCTACGGTCGATCATTCAGTCCCCTTAATTACAGTGTGGTATAAGAATCATAAGATTACGCAGGTACTAATTGATGGAGGCTCTGGTGTTAACATTGCGACTGCGGCATTATGCAAAATGTTAGGATGGACCAAAATCGAACCAGTTCAATTTTTTGTCACAATGGCAGATCAATCAAGAGTCCATCCTGTAGGACTTGTGCGGAATGTACCCATCACTTTGCAAGGTTCGACCTTTAAAATGACCTTTGTTATACTAGATCTGCCGGAATCCACTTTGGATTACAACCTTCTTTTCGGCCGACCGTGGCTGAAGCATGCGAAGGTAATACAGGACTGGTCTGCACAAGAGCTTACGTTCAAAGATGCCAATCATAGATATGTGGTAAAATTAGATGCTATACAACTGTGCGAGCTATATGCTAGACCGTATTTTGCTGAACCAGTCCATATGCTAGATGGATTATCAGATGATGAAGAAGAAGAGTTTCTGAAGAGTAACGATGTTTTAATTTCCGTAGGGACTGTTGATCTACAGTCCGTTGTAGATAATTGGAACACTTCAGTCTGTACAGTAATACCCATCACAGAAGAGGCTAAGAAGGAAGACACTGTTTCGACACATGACGATGAACTGCAGCAACTTCTTAAACCAACAGACAACACAGAGAAACATCAACAGTTCTATGTCCCTGAAGATCAACTGATCACTTACAATTTAGGAGATGAAGATCATCCGCGTCCTGTAAAGATAAAGCAAAACTTACCGGAAACATTTCAAGCAGGTTTAATCCAGCTACTCTGAGAATTCACCGACGTCTTTGCATGGGACTACAAAGACATGAAAGGATTGGACCCCCGCATCTACCAGCACAGGGTCATGCTGAAGCCAGAAGCGAGACCGATAAAGCAAACCAGCTACCGGATGAATCCCCATTATGCATCTCAGGTAAAGGCAGAACTTGATAGGTTACTAAAAGTTGGATTCATCGTGCCAGTAGAGCATGCTGAATGGATCTCTCCGATTGTGATTGTGCCAAAGAAAAACAAGCAATTGAGAATCTGTGTAGATTACCGAAAATTAAACGCAGCAACCGTACCGGATCCCTTTCCAATTCCCTTTTTGGATACCATGCTTGATAGAGTAGCAGGCCACGAAATGTATTCATTCCTAGATGGATACAGTGGCTACAACCAAGTGAGAATGGCTGAAGAAGATATACCAAAAACTGCATTTATTACCAACTAGGGTGTCTTTGCTTGTACGGTAATGTGGTTTGGATTGAGAAACGCACCAAGCACATTTCAAAGATGTATGCAGGAGATATTTTCTCCTTATCTCACTTCATTTATGCAAGTATATCTCGACGACTTTTCAATTTTCGGTAAGATGATAGCACACCTGTGCCATTTACGGTGCTGCTTTCAGAAATGCAGAGAGTATAGACTCTGCTTGAACCCAAACAAATCTGTGTTTGCGGTTTCATGTGGCAAGTTACTTGGCCACATTGTATCTGCACAAGGTATCCAAGTAGATCCAGATAAAATTTCGGCAGTATTAGAAGCTCCGGTGCCAGCTACTCCAAAAGAAGTTATGCGCTTTATGGGCCAAGTACGGTGGCATGGAAGGCACTTACGGTGGCTTGCTCATCTGGCTATACCACTAAACAAGCTAATCTCCAAGACACCTCGACAATTTGAATGGACCCAGGAATGCCAGATAGCATTTGATCGTTTAAAGCATTTATTAACACAAGTTCCTATCTTACAGCCACCGGACTGGGATCACCCATTTCATGTATTTGTCGATGCTTCAGATATAGCAATAGGAAGTGTGTTGATGCAACGAATTGATAAATGGTTCAGACCAGTGTATTATGCAAGTCGAAGATTAGCTTCTGCTGAGAAGAATTACTCTATAACAGAAAGAGAATGTCTAGGGCTAGTATATTCTGTCAAGAAATTCAGACATTACTTGCTAGGCCGTAAATTCACATTTCATGTAGATCATGCCTCACTTATCCATCTAGTTCGGCAACAACATCTAGGTGGTCGATTAGCACGATGGGTGATACTCTTGCAGGAATTCGACTACGAAGTCATTCACCAAGTTCTTAGTCGCCTTCTTAAACCTCCAGAAACGCACCTATGGTATATCCCGCCCGTTCTATTCCGCCATCGACCTTGCTGCATAAGAACCCGTCAACTTTGCATCCTTTTTCTTTCACCGTATCCACAAGGAGTGTGTAACCATAGTGAAACAAGTCAACAAAGGAACCACCCCTCGATCCAGACTTCCCCACATCCTTTCCTTTCTCTTTCCAACCATACTCGCTGCTCAACCACCACCACGAGGACCCGTCCTGAGGCATGAAGAGTCAGTACAACTGCTAGAGGATGAGGAAGAAGAAGATGAAGAAGAGCTAAACCAATTGTTCCGCCGGAAACGCATCAGAATTAGCTCCTCAGAAAGTGAAGCACAAGGCTCAGCCGGAAAAGATAGAGATGACGATAAAGAAGACGAGAAGAACGAAGAAGAGACATTCCATGATACAGCCACCTCAATGCACAATGAATCATCGACTGAGCAACAAGAACAACAGGATCGAACAGAAACAGAATCAATTTCGACCGAAAAAGAATCAGAGCAACAGGAAGATGAGCAGCAATCTGCTCGAGATGCACTAGATAAACTACTGAAGGCAGTCGAATCAACAGAAACCAACAATGCAGAAACGGAACAACAATCAATAGATAAGGTAACAACCACTGACTCTGCTCTTCCCAAACCACCACCAGTTAACCCCATTCCCCCACCGGAACCACCCTGCAGTCCCATCAAGCCCAGTCACCCCACCGAAACTGCTGAAACCTCTTCATCCTCCCTCAATTACTCCCCACCAAATTCCCAACAACTCCTCACCGAAACCTCTTTGCAACCTCGCCCTCCTCTGCCACCCCACCCCATTCCAGTCTTTTCTGAATTAGAATCTATGGGTCGCCTCTTACTGAAGCCATCGCCCTTAGTTCTGTTAGAGTAGATGCGCAAATATTAGAACCAGATACCCTTAAGCAACCATTAGAAACCCTTAAGAAAAAAATAGCCCGTACATTTAGATTAGCCAGGAATATGTATTTAGAAGGAATCATCGATGAACAGTGATTTTGTAATCAAAATAACTTGCGGGTTCGAGTCCACCGTGCGTGCCAGTGTTAGTCGGCCGTCGGAGTGGGACAAATGTAATGACTGCCGGATGTAACGGAGTTTTCGAAATATGCGCGAAAAGTTGGTACGTGCATCTTGTAAATTCTATATAAAGCAATGTAAGGAGAATGGTCAGAGAGACGTCTTTTCTAGAATTGCCAGATTGTTCGCCTGCACATTTGTGAGAGTATTGTTTACACTGTTGTGAAGTTCTGAGTACTGTTAGTGTTGAGTTCTGCATCGTCTGTTTATACTGAAGTTCACCGTAACGGGTAGTTGAATGACGGATTGTGTGTCTGAGTATTGTTATCGTATCGTATTGTCGTGTGTTCTTCAGTTGTTGAAGTACCCTGAGTCAGTCTGAGTAGTTATATTACTGCGTGAGTTGATTTGACAACTTGATGCACTGTTGAGTATGTTCTGTTTGTTTTACTGAATATTGCATTCGATGACGAGGACGAACTATTGCTTTTGGTAAACGTAAACTTTTAGTTGAGACCACTGGAAAGTGTTGTGAGGAGTGAATCTGTCTGCTATCGTATTCACTCTGGTTGATCTATTACATACTAGTGAATCTGTAGAATGGACTACTGCTCTGTTCCAATAGCAGGTTAGTCTGGAGAAGTTCGGTACGCAGGAGTATAGAAACCAAATATTGTCTAGTTACTGCTAGTAACTGAGCTAAGACGCGCATTCATGTTTTTGATGTTGTGACTAAGAATTGGGAAAAGAGTACAGGGCCTCTGTCTAACAGACCCCTACCACTCCCAAGAACCCACGTTAGTCTGGTAACGCCTTTCGGTAATGATACTGAAAGTTTAACACAGTTTACGGTGAATCACTGTTTTACGTTTAATATTTGTTCGGTAACGATTTCGGCTAGTCAGTAACACAGCGTTACTGTTTTACATTTAACAGGATCGTGTTTTTGAAAATCGCGATTGCCAACAGAGAATCGTGTTTTCATAGAATCATGTTTTTGCTGAAAATCGTGATTTGTGAGAGTCGGAATTTTGAGCAGAGAATCTTGTTTCCACAGAATCGTGTTTTCACAGAATCGTCTTTTCACAGAATCGTGTTTTCACAGAATCGTGTTTTTGGCTGAAAATTGTGATTCGTGAGAATCGCAATTTTGAGCACAACCACAGAATCGCGATTCTGAGAATGATCTCAGAATCATGTTTTTGAAAACTTAGAGAATCGCAATGCTGAGCACAAGTAGAGAATCGCGATTCTGAAAATGACCTCAGAATCGTGTTTCCTTTAGAGGGCTTTTTGGCGGAAAATAGAGAATCGTGATTTTCAAAAAATTTTGAATTTTTCACACAATCGCGATTTTCATCACAGAATCGTATTTTTTGGCGGGAAATTCAAATTTCTGAGCGTTGAGCAATGGCGAGCTTCGTATGTGCAGAAAATCATGAAAAAACACAAGCGCTTGCTCTCTCTTGCACTTCCTAACTCCTTCCCACACATGATGCATGAAAGATGGTATGAAAATGGTGAAAATGCACTAAAAAACAAAAAATTTCTATGAGGAAGAAGATGGAAATGGTGATGATGATGAAGATGAAGAAGAAAAAACAGAAAATGAACAAAAATGATAGTTTTTTTACCTTCCAATGTCGCAAATCTACGATCTTACCATCACAACGTTCGTCCTCGAAGCTCTCTCCCCGGCAACGGTGCCAAAATTTGGTGTAGCTCAAGCGTAAGCACCACCTCCTTTACTTGTCAATCTGCGGAGATGTGAGGACCGATATGAAGACCACGAGCAAGTGAAGGTACTAGTGCGTGAGTGAAAGCACACAACATGCACACACATACACACACATGCGCACAAGGTAAGATCAAAGAGAGGAACAATGGAAAGCTTCGATTGCAAAAGAGTTCTCTTACAAAAGCTCTATTCTCTAACCAGCTAACCCCAAAAATGAGCTCTCTAGCTCTTTTTATAGTTTTTGGACTAGTTTTGGTCCTGTCCAGACCTAGTGTCCGGCCTAGTTAAAAATTAGGTTCTAGGGCTTATTTGAGGGCTCAAACGAAGTCTAAAAATTATGAAAATTGGTAGGATGATACTTCTAATACTCCTCAAGCTCGAGGACTCCTCGGCTTGAACAAAATGGAGTTACAAAAATAGAAAATGGTATTTACAATGGTTTTTAGTGATGGAAATCACTATTTTTGTGGGGGATTCTTCTAAAAATTTGACATGTACTTCTTGGAGATCCCTACTTGCTCCTTCTTCTTGTGTGTGTCCACCTTTTTGATGTGCTTCCATGCTTGTGCTTGACCTTGAGCTCCAACACTTGGTCTTGAAGGTATGTGGTCAACCTGTGATTCCATGCCCTAGGTGCCTACTTCAATCCATATAGAGCTTTATTCAATTTGCACACATATGTTACCTTGTTTGGGTCCTCATAGCCAGGAGGTTGTGACATATATACCTCCTCTGAAATCCATCCATTCAAGAAAGCATTTTTGACATCCAATTGATAAATGTTCCAATTTTTTGATGCAGCCACACTTACCAACACTCTGATAGTTGGCATCTTGGCCACATGTGAGAATGTCTCTTCATAGTCAATGCCTTGGGTTTGTGCAAAACCCTTGGCCACCAATCTGGCTTTGTACCTGTTAATTGACCCATCAGAATTTCTTTTGATTTTATAGATCTATCTGGATCCAATTACCTTCATGGACTCTTTCTTTGGTACTAGCTCCCATGTGTCACTTTCTTTGAGTGCTTCAATATCCTCATCCATAGCCTCCTTCCAGTCTATCTTGGTTATGGCTTCTTCATATGATCTTGGTTCTTCAATTGACAAGTCTTTGGCAAGATAAACAGAGTGCTTAGTAACAAGAGATGTATCATACCCATATCTAATAGGTTTTTTGATCTCCCTGTGTGATCTTCTGATTGATTGATTTGAAGATTCAGGTATGTCTTCAAGCTTCTTCATTTTGACTTTGCCCTTGGACTTCCATGCCTTGAACTCTTCAAGGTTGATAATATCTTCATCATCTGAAGTTGAGTCTTCATTCTGAGTAGGTTCCTCCTTAGCAAGACTTGGAAACTCCTCCTCCAAGTCATAGGGTAGTTTAAACTTCCTGCATTCATTCTCATACCAAGAATCATTTTCATCAAAGACAACATCTCTACTAACCATGAATCCCTTATTGGAAGGGTTGTAAAACCTGTATCCTTTCTTATTTAGATCATATCCAATAAAGATGCACTTCTCAGCCTTAGGGTCTAGCTTACCTCTTATCTGAGAAGGAATGTGTACATATGCTACACATCCAAATATCCTGCAATGATCAAGTGAGGGTCTCTTACCATGCCATGCTTCAAAGGGTGTCATCCCATCAAGGGACTTAGATGGTAACCTCTTTATGAGGTAAGTGGCAGTAGAAACACTCTCTGCCCATAGGTAATTAGGTAACTTTTTTTCATTCAACATAGACCTAGCTGTTTCAACAATCAACCTATTTCTTCTCTCAGCTACCCCATTTTGTTCAGGAGTATACCTTGTGGTGATTTCTCTTTTAATGCCTCTGTCCTGCAAGAAGTCTTCAAACTCATTGGAGAAGTACTCACCTCCTCCATCTGACCTTAGCCTCTTTAGGTTCTTCCCTGTCTGATTCTCTACAAGTGCAAGATATTTTTTAAAACAATTGAACACTTCATCTTTGTGCTTCATAAAGTATAACACAGTCCATCTGCTATAATCATCAATAAAAGATACATAGTACCTTGATCCTGAGATTGAGGGGTCTTTGCTTGGTCCCCATACATCTATATGGACAAGCTCTAGATAGTCCTCATGCATGTAGCCTTTCCTTGAGAAGGGTAACCTGTGAGACTTCCCAAACTGACAAGCACTACATTTGTATATCATGTGTTGTTTGGAAACATTGGGTATTCCAATTACACATTGATCCCTACATATCTGTTTCAATGTTCTTTCTCCTACATGCCCTAATCTTTTATGCCAAATCTCAAGCTCTGAAAGTGTTTGATCTTTATAACTGTATAGTGCAATATTCTTTGTGTCTTCTAGCTCAAAAGTAAAAAGTCTACCTGATTTTTCTCCTTTAGCTATTCTCTTGAATCCCTGCTTAGGATCCTCCACAAATGCTCCAAATTGGTTGAATCTGACCTGCAAACCTTTCTCCACAATCTGTCCAACACTCATCACATTTTTGGTAATGGTTGGTACATAGAGTACCCTACTCAACAAGTTCTGATTTCCATCACAAGTCTTAACATTTCCAACTTTAACTACTGAGTGTTTGGTGTCATCACCTGTTTGTACTTGATGCTTACCTTTTGGTTCTTCAAGGTTAGAGAGTAGAGCTACATTGCCAACCACATGATTGGAGCACCCTGATTCAATGTAGAATAGGTGGTCATCATTTGTACCTAGTTTTGAAGTCATGTTCATGATCAAAAGAGAATCATCCTGCTCTTCTGTATAGTTGTTGTAGTCCTTTCTGGATTTGAATCCTCCTTGGTAGTTGCCATTGTAGTTGTTGTTGTATATATTATTGTAGTTGTTGTTGTAGCCTTGGTGATGGTTGAATCTACCTCTTGACTGTGAGTATCCACCTCTTTGATGTCCTCTTCCTCTCTGATTCTTGTAGTTCTTGAAACACCCATCTGTAGTATGTTGATAAACCACAAATGTTGCATGGTGAGGAGTTATAGGGTCTCCCCCTACCTTGCTTACCTCCTCTGCCCCTTCCTCTTGATGATCTACCTCTCCCTACATAGTTGGCTTGGGAGGTAGTGCCTTCATCTTCTAACTTCTTGTTCTTGCTTTTATCTTTAGACCTTTTATCAGTGTATAAGGCAGAAGAGCTATTACCTTTGGATGTATCTCCATTCTTGTTGAGCTTTGCTTCATGAGTGAACAATTGTCCCATGAGAGTGGTAAGGTCTGGAATCTGCATATCCATGTAAAGGTCCATGGCAGTGGTGAAGCTTTCCCATTTGTCATCAGCTTTAATCCCATTAATCACTTGCCTTACTATCTGCTCTTCTTCAATCTCTTCTCCTATGCTTGCTAACTGATCTGCTACATCTTTAATCTTGGTCACAAACTCTAAAACAACTTGCTTAGGTTGCTTCCTTAATGTGGTGAATTCAATCCACAACTGATTTTTTCTGGCCCTTGTGTTGGAAGAGAAATAAGATGACAAGGTTTCCCAAGTCTCATGGGATGTCTTACAATTTCCAATATGTAGCAAAAGAAAATCAGAGATGGAGTTGAGTAAGTAAGACCTTGCTAATGCATCCTTGGAACACCATGTGTTGAGCTTTTCATGTTCTTCCTTTGTTGGTAGTCGTCTGGTTTTGAATGAGGGCAATTCCTCATCTTCTGAGATGTATCCATAAAGACTCCTTCCTTCTAGGTATGTCTTCATCCATAGAGACCATGCTTGATAGTTGTTCCTGTCCAATTTATCAATGAATTAAGGAAAACCATCTCCCATTTTACCTTCATTTGGTCTGATACCACTGTTGGGAATGATGGATGGACACTCCAAGAGATTGAGTAGGTACTGCCAAATCCTACTTTGTACTAGCCTTTGTATGTTTCAGAGTTGATAAGTGGATCTCCTTAGCTTTCCAATGACACCATAAAATGGCCTATGTACTTTGGAAATGATGTATGTAAAGATTGAATCAAGACAGACAACTTTGAACTTCAAGCTTCCAAGAAAACCTTCTATTTTTGACTGGACACCTGCCGAATCTTTTGCTCAGTATGACCAACACAATAGGAATTGGAAAAATTCCTTTTAGGAGTATCTAATTAGTATAGTAAGCTAACTATTCCAAGTGATATCACTTAAAAAGGCTAACTATGCTCAGAGAAATCAATTTAGTAAGTAAACCTTTACCCCCGATTTTTTAGGACTGTTACAGACTTTGACCAGTGATCACCTCCACGAGCTTTTCTCTGAAATGGCTGAATATAAATCCTTCAAATTTTGATAGCATGTAGACAACTTTGAGCTGATTCCAACAAGCTTTAGTCTTTGAATTTGGTGAAGAAATGGGTGAGATATGCTCTCCACAAGTTGATAGACTTTCAAGTAGTATGATAGAGAACTCAAAAATAAACAATGTAGATATATATATATTAATGAACACTTGTATACAATACCATTGGCATGAAAATAATTTCCTAATTGTTTAGATAGGTTTGGGCTAGAGTGTAGGCCTCACACACACTCAAAATTGACAGAGATGAGCTCGAGAATGATGAGTCTCACCCGCGACTTTTTCATAATCACTTTTATAGTAGTTGAGTTAAAGTTTGAATTCGAATTCAAACTTTTGGATCCCTCTAATCATGCTCCTACATCCTAGGAGATATTCCATCAATCAAAGCTAACTTTTTCTACGAGTTCCTTTGGTAGGTGTTTACAAAGATTCCAAAGTCAAATGTGACTTTTACAAAAGGTAAGGTGGTAATTAACCACTAGCATTGGTTCCTATGCTTCTCAAATGTGAATGAACTTTAAGGTATCCTTCAAGCCAAATGTGTAGGCTTGTGACTTACACCAACAATTTGGAACAAGATTAGTAGACTCTATTTTAGGTGTAGAGGCCTCTGCAACAACCATTCCAGTATTCTTTGCCTCCTTTATAAACAACTAAGGACTTTTTATGACCTTATCATTGGTCTTATAGTACTTGCAAAAATGTTTTTGCTTTAGTGTTTTCTTTTCATCTTTGTCTCTCTTCTTTGATTGTGCAACATTAGCATAGTTCTAGTTACTAGTAGATGAGTTTCATTTACCTTTGCCCTTCTAATTAGCTAAGAAAGCAACACACATAATTTAATTGACATGTTCTACATGGACTGATCTTCCTGCAACATAACAAAGATTATCTCCTCAATTGTTTAGGCATTTGGATTGCATTTTTTCATCAACCAAAGAGTAGAAGCAAAACTCTTATGTGAATATAGAAGACCATTAAGAACAATCTACATAAGTGAACTATTTGGCAAGATTTCATTAGCAGAAATTAACTAGTACTTGAAATCTTTGATCTTCATAAAAGAAAATTGTATTAAATCTCCTTCATTCATATGCTCACTCTCCAAGTTCTTTTAGAGGTAAGCAACATGAGCCTAATTTATTTCCTGATATAATGTTGTAAGAGTATCCCAAGCATCTTTTGTTGTCTTATAAGACTAAATCTGAGGGATAATGGCATGTTTGATTGACAAAGCTATCAATGCATTTGCATGTGCATCTCTAACAACTCAATGAATTTTCTATTTAGTAGATGCAACAGGAACCACAACATGACTATGAAATTCAAGATCATCATCTTCAACACCATCTGTATCACATCCAATCACTACATTCACAGGTGTAATAGGAGACATCATGTATGCCCAGAATGAGTAATTAATAACAACCATAATATCCTCAACAACCAACATATGCATACTGTTGGTGCAAGAGAATCCAAGCCTACATACTTGGATAATTAGCATGTATTCCATATAATCACATATGATCAGTCCCTTGTTAAATCAATTACTTTTACCCATGTAAAAGTGCATACGTTAGATGCACTAATTCCACGAGGAGTTAGATGGAATCAAATCTTGAGTTATTTGATGAGAGAATAAATCCTATAGTTTAGGACTTACTTTTAGGTGAGCATTTGAATTTGAATTCAAAGATTGGCTCCAACTATAAAAGAGGATAAAAAAGACTTGCAAAAATGAGAAATTAGAAGAGCCCCATTTTGAGATAACCTTGAGAGGGATTTAAGTGATTAGTGTTCTCATCACATAGCCACTTCACTACCCTCACATTGTGCAATTGAACATTGCCAATGACATTGTATTACTATGTGATTTAATACATACACATTGATCATATCTCTACTTCACTTCTCTCCTATGGCCTTCTTAGAACAATGAACTTCTCAAAGCTTGTTCTCAGTGCATGGTTGATCATTTAATCAACTTTAAAGTGCTATAGAATCATCATACTATCTACTTCATAGTCACAAAGTTTCATTGTTATTGATTCCCTCAATTGTGAGATATCTTCATATTATTCCTCTCTGGTCTGTAGTCTGAAGCACCCCAAAAATGTCGAGCAAGTCTTGTAACTTGCTAAGAATCATTCTCAGTGTGTGGTCCATCTTTTTATTGAAATAACTCATGATTGGTAGCTATCTAAGTTAATTAGATACCACCAAAAGAAATTTGACTAATTTCTAGTAGGTTGAGAGCACTATTCATTCTACTGAACATGTGCAGAAACTAAAATAGCAAGTCTATGATCTTGGATCAACTTCCTACTCATCTACTTTGATCCATTGATTAGTGCATCATGTTCCAAAGAACATAAGTGATTATTTGTGATTAGGAAGCTAAAGGGACCTACTACACTCTCCACCACTTATTCTTGGCTGGTGTGAAGCAAGGTTTTGCAACACCACTTCATCTTTAAAGACTATCCACCATCCCCTCCAACAATGGTATCAGAGCAACATCAAAGCAAGATGGGAGACAGTTTTCCATCATTCAATGAAAAATTGGATAGGAACAACTATTCAGCATGGCCAATAAGAATGCAAACCTACCTCCAAGGAAGAAGCTTATATGGATACATCTCAGGAGATGAAGAAATGCCAACATTCAAGAGCAAACATCAACCCACAAGGGAAGAACAAAAATGTTAACTACATGGTGTGCAAAGGATGATCTTGCCAGGTCTTATCCAGTTAACTCAATATCTGATTTCTTACTACCTCATATTAGGAATTGCAAGACCTCTCAAGAGAGTTGGGAAGTACTTTATTCATACTTCTCATCAAATACAAGAGCTAGGAAGAACCAGCTATGTTTACAAACGTGAAAAAGAAACCAAAGAAAAGTGTAGATGATTATGTGACCAAGATGAAGGATGTGGCTGACCAGCTTGCAAGCATTGGACAGGAGATAGATGAAGAACATATAGTAAGGCAGACCATAAATGGCATCAAAGCTGATGATAAGTGGGAGTCCTTCACCACAGCTATGGATCTTTATATTGATATGCAAATTTCTAACCTCAAAACATTGATGGGGCAACTCTTCACCCATTAAATAAAGCTCAACAAGAATGGAGACAACCATAGAGATAATCAATCTTCTGGCCTTTATACAGATAGAAATAAAAGTAAGGATAAAGGGAAAGGCAAAAAAAAATGAAGAAGAGGCTAGTACCTCTCAAGTGAACTTCACAGGTAGAGGAAGAGGTACTAGAGGAAGGGGCAAAGGAGGAAAGAAAGGTAGGGGGAGATCTTACAACACTTCACCTTGCAATATTTCTAGTCTAACCAATCACACCACATAAGAATGCTTCAAGAACACAAGGAATCACTAGAGGCTTCCATAGAGGAAGCTATGGAAAATCCAGAGGAAGGTTCAATAATGGAGGAAGTAACTACCATCACAACTACAACCAAGGCTACAACAATAACTACCAAGGAGGCTTCAGAGGTAGAAGAGATTATAACAACTACAGAAAAGACCAAGAAGATTTATTAGTGATCATGAACATGACATCCAAGCAAGGTAAAGATGATGAACACATTTTCTATATTGATTCTCGTTGTTCCAATCATGTGGCTGGAAATGTAGCATTTCTATCTGATCTTGACGAACCTAAAGGGAAGCATGAAGTGCAGACATGTGATGACACTAGACACTCTGAAGAAAATTGGAAATGCCAAGGCTTTTGATGGTAACATGAACCTTCTAAGTAAGATTTTATATATGCCAACCATAACAAAAAACCTAATTAGTGTTGGGAAGACTGTTGAGAAAGGCTTACAGGTCAAATTCACAAGGCTTGGAGCATATGTGGAAGACCCTCAACAAAGCTTCAAGAGGATTGCAAAAGGTGAGAAATCTAGTAGACTCTTTACATTTGAAGTTGAAGATACCAGAAATATTGCACTCTTCAACTACAAGGATCAGAACCTATCTGAACTAGAGATATGGCATAAAAGGGTAGTTCATATAGGTGAAAGAACACTACAACAAATATGTAGGGATCAAAGTGTGCTTGGCATTCCAAATGTGTCCAAGCAACACATGATATATAAATATGGATCATGCCAATTTGGCAAAGCTCACGGGCAACCGTTCAATAGAAAAGGGTACATGTATGAAGACTACTTGGAGCTTGTGCACACTGATGTGTGGGGTCCTAGCAGAGAGCCATCAATCTCAAGTTCAAGGTACTATGTTTCACTTATAGATGATTACAGTAGATGGACAATTCTTTACTTCATGAAGCATAAAGATGAAGTATTTACTTGTTTCAAAAAGTATTTGGCATTGATGGAGAACCAAGCAGGTAGAAGCTTGAAGAGGATCAGATCTCATGGAGGTGGTGAGAACTTCTCACATGAATTTGACTCTTTCTTACAGGAAAAAGGTATAAACTCCAAAATTTAATGGAGTGGCAGAGACAAGGAATAGAATGATAATAGAGGCTACAAGATCAATGTTGAATGAAAAGAAACTACCAAATTACCAATGGGTAGAGGTTGTTTCCACAGTCACATACTTGATTAATAGGCTCCCATGTGCATTGCTTATGCACGTATTCCCTCACATATTAGATGGAAGCTTGATCCAAAAGCTAAAAAGTGTATATTCATTGGCTATGACCAAAACCAAAAGGGATATAGGCTATATAATCCCACTAACAAAGGTTTTACAGTTTGTAGGGATGTAGTATTTGATGAAAATAATTCATGGTTTGAAGATGATTGTAGGAAGATCAAATTACCTTATGATTTGGAATGTGATTTTCCAACTCTCACTCAAGAAGATCAACAAATACTAGATAATGTCAATTCAGAGGATGAAGAACAGATTGACTTCAAGGCTTGGAAGTCAAAAGGCAACACCAAGTTCAAGCATTTGGAAGACATTCCAGAGTCCTCCAACCATGCACTCAGAAGATCTCAAAGGGAGAGTAATAGACCCATAAGGTATGGCTATGACACATCATTAATAACCAAGCATGCTCTGTACATTACTGAAGACTCTATGACAGAAGAACCTTCTTCATTTGAAGAAGCTAATGAGAAGAACGAATGGAGAGAAGCAATGCAACAAGAATTTGAAGCACTTCAAGAAAATAATACTTGGGATTTGGTTCCCAAGAATCCAAGCATGAAGGTAATAGGATCCAGGTGGATATATAAAATCAAGAAGAGTTCAGATGGTTCTATAAACAGGTACAAAGCAAGGCTAGTGGCAAAGGGGTTTCCTCAAACCCGTGGAGTGGATTATGAAGAAACTTTTTCACCTATGGCTAAGATGCTAACAATTGGGGTTTTGGTAAGTGTTGCTGCTTCTAAGATGTTAAGAATGCATTCCTAAATGGATGGATCTCAGAAGAAGTGTACATGGCTCAACCACGAGGGTATGAAGATAAGGACAAACCAGGTTATGCATGCAAGCTAAGGAAGGCACTCTATGGTCTAAAGCAAGCTCCTAGAGCTTGGAATCATAGGCTTGTTACATATTTGTAGGATGAAGGATTTTTTGCTAGCAAGGAAAATTCTTCTTTATTCATAAAGAAGAGCAACCCAGAAGTTATTTACTTATGTGTCTATGTGGATGAAATTATCATTACAGGGAATGATGCTAATGACATCAAGCAGGTGAGGAGAAAGAGGCATGGAAACCCCCAAAAGTTGGGCAGAGTGATTGACAATCAAAATATTGTTTTCTTCATCCATCTTGCACTCAACACCATCCATATTCACCATGAAAGGGATCACTTCCTTCGACTGCTTCTTCTTAAGGAGCCTACACATCTCTTTAGTAGGCTTGTTTGATTTCCTTGCCCACCAATATTTAAAGTATATTTGGAGATTCTTTCTTTGAATTTACTCTTTGTATCTCAATATGGTTCTAATTTTTCAAGGCCCTGACTAGTATTGAGAGTGGCCTTTGTTGACTTCTTCCTCAAGATGCCTAAGGCTTCGATAAAGGTTTTCCCTTCTAACTCGACAAATGTTTTGAAGATTCTTGTGTGTCCTGACCAAGTTGTGCTATGCCTTCATGACCACCCTCCTCCAGCATTTGGCTGGAGAGGAGTGGGAAAATGCGAAGTTCTTGGTAGTATTAATCTCTTGCTAGAGTCAAGGGAATGAGAAGTTTGTCAGATTGGCATGAAACTAGGGGACTTTCTTGAGATTAATGTACGGCTTGAAGGTAAGCACAATTGGGTAGTGATCAGAGAAAACAAGATCCAAACTTTGGGAGAGGCAAGCGGGGCCCCACTTATTGATGATATTATACGTAATCTAGCTCCTGTCAAGTCTAGATTTCCTCAAGTCAACTCTAGACTGGAGGTTCAACCAAGAGAAACCAACCTCGTCCTTGATCTCTACAAGATCAAGGTGCAACTTGACTTGGTCCCAGACATCCTTCTCATGACCCTCAATGACCCCCCTCTTTTCCCCCATCTTTCAAAAAGAACCTCCACCATATTAAATTGCCCACAAAGGACGACGTTGCGGGCACAAATTTCAATGAATGCCAAGTGGAAACTCTTTCAAAATCAATATTTGGAGCATACATAGAGACTATGGTGAACTGCATAGGACCTCAAGAAGCCCCAATCCACCAATGGTTCTGATCCAAAAGGGTATCCACAGGTGTAGAGTATCAGCTTCTTTTAATGGCGATAGCCGAGCCATCGTTTCCCCTGGGATGCATGGTGGAAAGCTAGACATGGGACAAAGAAATACATTTCAGCCTCTTTTGAAGGTCCTCACCATCAATTTCAATCTCTTGAAGACACATCAAGTCTGGGTTAAAGATTTTATTGTGGATCCACTAGCAAATGATGGCCGCTCTTGAGGGATTAGACAATCCTCTAACATTGAAAGAAATTGTGATCATTATTGGAGCTTAACTTTTTTGTGGGGAGGGGCCTTGTCCATCTTTTTCTTGTTGAATGATGGGCAACACAATTTCCCTAACAAAACCATACAAGAAAAAGGGCAAGTTTGGGAGTTCTATCCAAAGTGGATAGCTATGAGGCACCCTTGAGATATTTGGAACAAATTTAGCAAGCCAATTAAAAAGGTACAAGCTTGGTCTCCATACCTACCAAGTGTCTATTTGCAAAGTCTAGAATTCCATATCATCATTCTCGAGAATCAAGAGCATGTGATTAGCTGGCAAGAACTGACACTTGCTGACGACATGGAGCCCAGGTTCTCCCACTTGTTGGTCGTGAGTAATGGAGGACAAAAACTCTGGTGCCTCTCTAGAGTTGGTCAATTTTTGGCCCTAATCCACCTATTGAGCCCTTGCAACAATGGTTGCATGCAGAGACATTAGCAGATTTTTTCTTACTAGTAGATTAGCTTCATTGAACTTTTTCCTTTTTGACTAGATTGATCTTCCTGCAATAAAATAGAGACTAAATCCTCAAATTTCAAGGCATTTAGATTTCCTTTCATCATCAATCAAAGAGTAGAAGCAAAACTCTCATATGAATCTAGACAACCATTTAGAATAATTTATACAAGTGAACTATCTAGCAAGATCTCATCAGCAAAAAACAACTCCTCCTTCAAATCTTTGATCTTTTTCAAAAAATTATCCATAGAATCTCCTTCACTCATATGTTCTCTCTAGCTTTTTTTGAATGTAAGCAACACTAGCCTCATTTCTTGTTTGGTATAATGTTGTACGAGTATTCCAAGCTTCTTTTTCTTGCTTGCATGAGCAAATATGAAGGATGCCACATTTAATAAATAGGGCTATGAATGCATGTGCTTATGCATCTCTTCCATCTCAAAGAATTATTTTTTTAGTAGGTGCAATAGGAGCTGAAACATGAATAAGAAATTTAAGATCATAAGGATCTTCAACACCATCTACATCAATAATTGTATTTGTACGTGTAATAGGGCATTTTCAACAAATTATCCTCAACATCCAACATATAAAAAATACATCATTGCTTTCAGCCATGGCCAGTGACTAAATACCTTGATGCAAAAAATTGATTATATCTCAAAAATTTGAATAGAAATACCATATCAAACTCTGTTATACCTATAGCAGACTTTGCGGCACTTGTAATGGCAAAGCAATATATATATATATATATATATATATGGCACAAAAGGATGAAACTGCACACACAATCTCTACAATGATGATTTGGAGGTCAAAACGAGCTCAAATCAAAATTTTGATGCCACAAAAGAAACCTTTTTTGAACTTCAAAGCACTTGAAGCATGCTCAATAATTTTCATGTGATTTTGAGACTGTGATCGGAGGGGTGTAAACTACACCCTAGATGAAGTGGAGACCTTCTTTGATACAAATTGTTAGAGTCCAAGATATGTAGAAGAACACAAACTACACAAAGAAGAAGAAGAATCTTAGAGCACAACATAATAGAGAATGTATTCCCAAGAGAATGTACAAATATAAGTGACATGTTAGAGTTATAGGTCTATATAAAAGTCGACAGGAAAAAAATCTCTTAAAGATGGAAATAGTGTCCCGACAATCCTAAGTGTGTTCACACACATCACCATTGAAATATATCAACAATATTATTTGATCCATTCCTTGCACTTGTTTCTTTTCAAATAGAAATTATGGACCAAGATGCCAATAGGAAAAATCATGGAGAGCATAAAAAAGGAACCAAAATTTGTGCACATCAACTCTCCTTCCCTCAAAGCACACACATGCATATAGCAAAAGTGGACTTCCAAATGCTATGACTCTAGTAAATGAGCATATACCATAGCTTGTTTGAAGGATGATATCTAGATAATAAGTAAAGCTTCCTAATCCCTTTCAATATCCTAATATAATTTGTTTAAAATTTGTCACAAATCTTTTTTGTGTAGACAAAAAATTATTTTTACTACAAGCTTTTTTGTACAGCTATTCAATTCCTAAATTGAGATGAAGATGCTTACCTCCATATAAATTTCCACTAGCAACTTTACCCTTGTTGATACCATTTCATTGTGTTTTTTCTATTCCATTTAGGCTTCCATGGCCTACCATTGATATGTCTATAGTAGTTGAGGACCCTAGGGGTCAAGAGCTAGAGCTGTAGGGAGCCAAGTCCTAGCATATGCACCATGAGGTTATTCTCATCCTCTCAGAGTGGCCATAAGAGAGGTGTATGTACCTTAGAGATGGTTCTAGAGGTGCATATGGGCAAGGGCTAATTAAGGTTGGGTGGAGAGTGGCAAGTTTAGAATCCCACACTTGGTATCATAGCACTAGGAAGAGAGATGGAGATGGATATGGATATTGAGATGGAGATGGAGATGGATATTGACCTGGAGATGGAGATGGATATTGAGATGGAGACGGAGATGGAGATAGAGACGGAGATGGAGATGGAGATGGAGATGGAGATGGAGATGGAGATGGAGATGGAGATGGAGATGGAGATGGAGATGGAGATGGAGATGGAGATGGAGATGGAGATGGAGATGGAGATGGAGATGGAGATGGAGATGGAGATGGAGATGGAGATGGAGATGGAGATGGAGATGGAGATGGAGATGGAGATGGAGATGGAGATGGAGATGGAGATGGAGATGGAGATGGAGATGGAGATGGAGATGGAGATGGAGATGGAGATGGAGATGGAGATGGAGATGGAGATGGAGATGGAGATGGAGATGGAGATGGAGATGGAGATGGAGATGGAGATGGAATGGAGATGGAGATGGAGATGGAGAGGGAGATGGAGGTGGAGATGGAGATGGAGATGGAGATGGAGATGGAGATGGAGATGGAGATGGAGATGGAGATGGAGATGGAGATGGAGATGGAGATGGAGATGGAGATGGAGATGGAGATGGAGATGGAGATGGAGATGGAGATGGAGATGGAGATGGAGATGGAGATGGAGATGGAGATGGAGATGGAGATGGAGATGGAGATGGAGATGGAGATGGAGATGGAGATGGAGATGGAGATGGAGATGGAGATGGAGATGGAGATGGAGACGGAGATGGAGATGGATATCGAGAAAAAGATGGAGAAAAAGACATTCTTTATTACTAGCATGTAAGTTTCTTCTTGGTATGAGGTCTTCATTCTCATGAAGATACGAGAAAAGAGAATCCTTCTTGAATTTTGTGTTTTCGTGGAACATATGTAGAGGCAAACAACCTCCTCTCTGAGTTCACATGTAGAGAATTACAATTACATGCATACGAGAAAAAAATCCTCTAAATCATCATGAAGTGTAGAAGTAGATATCACATGAATACATGTAAATCAATTTCAATTTTATAGCATGTGAATCATCATTTAGACATCCATGTGCAAGCAGAAGAAGGAGGGAAGCCTTTTGTACAACCCATCCACACTTCTCTAATTTCTTCCTTCCTCTCCCTTCTCCCCTTTGATTGTATGAGAGAGAGAGGGAGATTGAAAGAGAAATAGAGAGAGATGCATGTACTCATATTTATATATATACATACATACATTTATGTGTGCATCAACACATGTATTCATGCATGCCTATATACATTTATGTGCTTATATTCCTACAATACACATTTACATGCATAAATTTGTGCATATACACATCAACACATGAATGCATACATATATACTCACATGCATCCTCACGCACATATATGTGCATGCACAATTGCTGCATTATTGAAACAAACATCTATTACATATATGTGTGTTTATGTGTGTCTATGCATTTATATTCATGTATATATACAACACGTGGATGCATACCTGCATGAATCTATCTACTTATTTATGAATGCATATACATATGCTACTTATCTACATTTATGCATATGCATACTATGCATGCATAGATATACATTTACATGCATGCATATTATCACCTTTTATTTCTTATTCAATTTTATGTATTTCTCTTAGTTATGCACGTATTTAAGCTTATATATATATATATATATATATATATATATATATATATATATATATATATATATATATATATATATATATATATATATATATATATATATATATACATATATATATATATATATATATATATATATATATATATATATATATATATATATGTGTGTGTGTGTGTGTGTGTGTGTGTGTGTGTGTGTATGCATTAATGTATAGAGACGAAGAGAGAAACAGTATTTTGAATGGGTCTTCTTCTTTATTTTCATAAAAAGAAGAGATGGAATGTATGCATCTATATGCATTCATACCCATGGCTATATCAAGAAATCAAAGAGAGATCATTTCTTATTTGAAAGAAAGTGATTGAATAATACGTCTTTCTTTAATATAAATTTGAATTTTGAAGGTCGTAGCTTGTTTGAAAGACATGATTCTAACATATCGTAGCATGTATTTGATAACATTCATTGAGATCATGCACACACAATTGTAGTTTGAAGTAAAAGTAGGTCGACATACTACACTCTTAGGTGCTTGTAAAAAACAAGCTTAAGAGGCAATATATATAAGGATAGGGTATAATGAAATGTCTTAGGTTCATTAATTCCATCATAGTGTAATCCTTGGTCTTTCAAAACATGGAACATCTACGAGATACAGTTATTGGCTATAGACGATAGTAGACCGTTGAACACTAAAATTTCCATTACTTGATATGTAAAAAGTTTGTTTTCTTTTGAAATTTTGATATGATAGAGATGACTAAAATCTCTATCAATGAAACTAGCTCTATAAATGAAGCCCTAGACTTGAGGTAGAGCCATTCCTAAAGTACTCTGTTGATCGAATGATTTCTTCCAAAATGTTCATCTGATTTGTGAGATATTTTTATGCAAAACTTACCTAATATTCTGAAGTTTTTGTGATCTAATTTTCATTTTAAAATTATTTATATATTTAGAGATACATTGATTTTGGTATAACCTTGTTTCAAAAAAAAAAAAATTGTGTTCAAGTTGTAGGTGTTGGAAGTTTTGGTCATAAGTACCAATTGACATATCCAATTTGTAAATTTTGGATATGTATTTGGTAACATATTTATTAATTGCATATTAAAGTTTGGTAGAATATGGATGAAATTCAAAATTCCAAATGCATTAGTTAGTGTTATGTTGTCTCTGGTGAGGATTTGGCAGAGAAATGCATAGAGACATGGTGATTAGGAATTTCTCCTCCATAAGATATCCAAATTGGATAAATCTTTTTTGGCAATTATATTATACTATTGAAACCATTAGTTTGCATAATTTCATAACACATGAAGTTCATTTCTTAAATCTAATGATTAAATCAATTGTTTTTTTCATGATTCCAACAATGCTTCATGTGTAAGTGTAGAAGATATGAAAATTAAATTTGAAATTCAACACCATTTAGGAATTCATTCATTCATGGTGTGGTAGAACTAAAAATGTCTATAATTCAATTGTCTCAAAAAACTTTTGCTTGTGACAATCAATCAGCCCGAACAATTTAGCCATGTTGAATTCCAATATTTTCTGCACCTAGGTGCAAACATCATTATTTTCCTTTTTATTTCTCAAGTCACAAGTCCAAATGTAATAATTTCAAATGGAATGATAAGCTAATAACTAATTTTCTATATATACCAAAATTCATTAATATTGGTGCAAGAAAGTTATGATTAATATTCTAATTTTTGTGCAAGACTATGTGGATTTGATGCTAATGTGTCATAGAAACTATTTTATTTATGATTGATGGTATTTTAAAAGCATATTTAGGATGAAAATTAGTGATTAGGTTGTGAGATGATGCAAAAGTATCATAGAGTTGTTCATATGGATGTATCATGAGGGATGGTTCTAATTGTGCTTATCATCCTAATGTAATCTTAGGACTTGCTGTTATGGGACTTTGCAGATTAAGCAAGAGTGTGATGGAAAATTGGAGGGAGGAATTGTTTTTTTAGTGAAAAGTGTTCAGATACTCAATGAACCATGAATTTCTTATTTTTGTTTGCATAATGAGAGCAGAGATTGCATCATCATTGTATTCTAGATTATTCTATATCATGGATTGGTCATCCATTTATATATGTTACATGGAACTACACATTCCACCATTCTTCTCCAATAAATAGATATTATGTTTGCCAAGTTTGCGTTTGAACCTATTTGTGATTGTTGAGAAGGCACTAAAAAATTTGGAACTAGTTGCTCAAAGGATCTTTATTTTATAAAAAAACCTAGATAGACATCGACTTTATGAGTGATAGCACTTTAGGTTGATGGTAGCTACACTAGTTTATTTCACCTATTTTTGGTTGTATAAAGCTAGCTTTATGTTCACAAGTAGTGAATCGTAATTTTTATTGATAGTTCACAAGTGGTGGCCTATAACATTATGTTTTTTAACTCAAGAGTTTCTCTCAAAAAGTAGCTAGATTGAGGTGGAATCACTGGTTATATCAAACCAAAGATGACCTAGAAAGTGATCATTTTAGTCTAGTTGGCTAACATAGTTTTGAATTATTACATTTTATTCACAAATAATGATGTGCTTCACATGGGTCATCATATATATCAACTGACCAAGTTGGTACACATGATAGAAGATTTCAATAGGATATATTGCTTTTATGAGAGATTGAGGGTCATATCAACTAGTTAAAAAGAGAGTAAAAATATTTTATTTATATCTTCTTAGTATAAACTAAGAGCATTAGATCATGCTTATATAGTCCTAGAGGATATGAGCGTATACTTAGTTTTTAATAATACAAATTGATACAAGTGGCCTCAATGATATATTTACTTATTTGGAAATTTGATGCAAGTCTCTTTGTTAACAACTCAATCTGAGTTGACTTACATGATTCCATGAGTCATAGGAATAATTCTTTGCATTCAATTAGCTAGGAACAAAACAAGAACATTTTGAATATAGATTCCAAATGAAAATCATCATTCTTATTTCTATGTGATAGCAAATAAGAAAAGTTCATAAGCAAGGGGCCAAGAAATGGGAATTCAAGGTTTGCACACAAGAATTTGAGATATAAGCACTTTCATTAAAGAGTGCTTTTAAAAAAATTGTTTTTTTTTTTTATGCACCTTAGATAAGACAATGTTTCAAGTATAGTTTTTACTAGGTGAACTAAATGTCTAGCCTACTTGGCTACAATGGTGCACCCATCCAGTCATCTTAGATTGATTATATTATACAAACTCACAGAAAGCGTCTCTTTTGCCTCTAGGAGTGCTAGAGAATTATCGAGAGATGATATGGAAGTGGTATGCTCGAGACATCTCATTGGTCATTTGGAATGATTCTATCATAGTGATGATGGAACATAAGAGAGAGTTTTGCTCATTTGGAACAAATTGAGGCTTATAAAAAAAAAAGTGGTGGTAGGTCCTCTAGTTGTTGCATTTTCTTAACACAGAAGAAATTTCATATGAGACACTTAGATCCAAAGTTTGGATCAAGATTAGGTTAATATGAGAAACTTAGATCTTAAACAGTTGGATTAACATAAGAAACTCTTGGAGTTCCATTCAATCAGAGTAAGTAAATCTAACCGATTTACTTGAGTTCAATGTAACCACACAATTTGGAAAAGATTTCCATGAGTAGTGAGTTATATCTCAGCAGACCTCGTCAGTTGATGAGTTTTATTTTATTTCAAGATTCAGCCTTTGAGATTTGGCCATGGTCAACTTGTTTAGGAAGCATTGGGATACTTTTGTTCTCTTAGTTGAGTTTGCTTATAACAATTGGCAACATAAATCTAGGCACCTCTCACTTTTTGAGGTTTTCTATGGATATATTCCATAAAGTCCAACTATTGTAGTTTTACATGGAAAGTTAGTACTCTATTTTTTGATATTGTCTCAATTTTATGCTCAGTAAGTTACTAAATAAGTCTTTGGAAGCTCCACACGTGGCTTATCCTTTTGGCTCAACATTGTTTTTTGCTCTTGCTCTAGTTAATTAAGTCACTTTCTTTTATTCATAGTTGTTTTATCATTCACCTAACAAGTTGCCAATTAGCATTTTATGGAGACAAGGGCAAGTTGCCAAAGTCTCTCCAAGTGGCCATAATTAGCGATCAAGGTTTAGGCATAAGGATTCCGAGGATTTTTTGAGCACTTACGATGCACATGTAAAGGCTCATTGGGCCTCATAGGGACTTCTAGAGTATGCCCATGACAAGTACTATGAGTTGGTGTGAATGCTAGATAGGAAAGAGAGATTCTAATGGATCTTCACTATTCCAAAGTATCTTGTATTCCAAACACTTAGTCCACTCTGCATCACTTCTTGGTGTCGTATGTTCCGATCCAAAAGTTTTTGGTTGCACCTGTATCATTGAGGACAATGATCTTTAAGAGGAGAGAGTATTATCTTTCATTTCAGCCTCAATAGCATACCATTGATATGTGACCAATGGTTGAGGGCCCTAGGGGTCAAGGACTAGAGCTCGAGAGAGCGAAGGCCTCGCTCATGGACCATGAAGTTATTCCCATCCTCTCAGAGTGGCAGTGTGAGAGGTGTACTGACCTTAGAGATGGTTTTAGAGGTGCACATGGGCAAGGGCTATTTAAGGTTGGTTGGAAAGTGGTAGGTAGTCGATTGGGATCCTACAGTTGTCCTGTTTTGATAGAAAAAGCTTTCTTGTACTTAAGATCGCCCCTGCCTGTACCTTGAGTCAATTGTATCATCTTTTTTAATCTCCGTAAAACAAGAACCGTCACCTTAGAAATTGAAATATCCCGTAAACAGAGCATGTGAACCTTTAGTGTTGACCATTTCCATATTGTACTTATTTTCTTGAATCCGCAGCATCAAGCAGGATCCTTTATTCATTAGATACAATAGAGAAGCTTCTGAATGTATATCAGGAGCTAATAGTGACGTGAAGTGACAGAACATTTGAATAGTGATGAAAATAGTTGGTAATGTCTTCTATCTTTGAGTTTTAGTGTGAGATACATCATAGGTACATGAGTATACCACTAGCTGGAAAGAGTTAGTTTCTTCTTTGGTTCTCGGCATAGCCTATTCAAGCTTGCATCACTGTCTCCAAGCTTCCTTGCTGGGTCTTGATGTCTTTCCATCTAGTGCCATAAGCTTGATACCATTGCATGAAAACATTAGCTAGGGTCATGATATTCATGACCAAGCCAGGAGACAATTCAAGCCACAATTCTACTCCTGAGAAATCTGATAACAAGAGTCCACACAGACAGGCTTTAGAGACCAACCATCATAAACTGCATTGTCTCATCATATAACATTGAAACCAATAGAAGTGTAGTAGATCAGACATTGGCCTCAGGCTGTCCCTGCAAGAGTTCAAACCCCGAAAGGTATGATCTATGTGTTTGAAAGGAATGAATCCCTAACCCTAGTGTGATAAAGTACATCCACTATGTTAGGTTGTCTGAGAGCAATGTTTCTATATTCATCTTTGATTACAGAAAGACGGCAACAAATTGACCCAGATGGACTCATAAACTGATTTATAATATCCTCAAAGAATGATTCAGCAAAAGAATGAGCCATGGACATCTAGATACAGAGGGGAAGATCATACACATAAATATAAAAAGAATTGTCCTCCATAGAGATACAAGATACCTCATTCATATGGAATGTAAAAACTATCTCAGCAATCCTCTTGCACTCCGGTCAAACTCCCAACTTGTTTCTGAATCTTCTCTTTATCTGGGGTGTTGCATACTTTATTCTGCATTTCTAAGAACACAATCTGTACCTTTCAATTTTCTACATTGAAGCTTTGGATCACTATTCTGTCTGCATGCCAGTTGTCTATCAATACCAATTCAAACTGTATCTCGGACCACTGTAATCGATTGCCTTCTAAGACAGTTTTAAGGACTCCTAAGCAGAATTACGTACCTAAGTGAGACACACAACATACAAGACAGTATGTACGAGATGGAAACAGTAAAAGAGATTAGGTGCAATGATCTCCAATAAACAAGATACATTGCTCGAGAGCAATGATGCCAAATGATTGAGAGATAAGGAGTGGGGAAAGCAACAAGCATATGCTGACAGTCCAAAAATTAGGAGTGCTTCCATGCAAAAGCTTCAGCACTTCAGAATCAATGACAAAAGCAGAATTTTTCCCCTCCATCTATAATTAACATATGCCCACTGATTGAATTGTTAATCCTCTGGTTTAGATAAAAGGTTGCCTCATCCCCTAGGCAGGTTGCCTTCTGATCCATTTTGTACATAAAGCAATCAACGAGGAGATGTCCTGTACAAGAACCTGTTGCTGCTAAATTTTATTTTTGCTCGAAGTAGACATATACAATCACACATGATATTAACTAAACAGGGCAACCAGCAAAGGCTGAAGCTTTTGGAAGCTCAAGATCACGTGTTATGGTAAATGGACTAATGATAATCTACTATCTTGTTGTACATATAACAGGTACTGAAAATCAACATGTGTGTACCAAAAATATCTTTAGACATCTGAAAGCCTGCAATGAGTCATGATGATCTTCCATGCATCACAGTCTGTTCTTACAGTTCAAAACTTTCTACACAACATTGCACATCAGCTGCTGCAGACATCACTGACATATGGGGAAGAAATCACTCTTTTTTCTGTATTGAATGTTCAAAAGCCCACCTTCCTATATTCAAATTTCCCCATACTTGGCAAAGAGCAAGTAGAGAAGCCCAAGCTGCAGCCAGTTCAGCATCTGGGAGCTTCTGAATCACTTCTGTAGCTTTGTCCAAATGCCCAAAATGACCAAAAAGATCAATCAAGGAAACATAGTGCCGTAATTCAGGATCTATATCAAACTTTGTTTTCATGATGGTAAAAAGGGCCTGAGCCTCTTTTACTAAACCTGAATAAGCACATGCATTAAGCATGCATGAAAATGCAGCTGCATCAGGAATCAGGCCCCTACATTGCATCTCGTTGAAGCAGTTCAGTGCATTCTCACCATCACCTGAATCTGCATATCCTGCAAGCAATGATGACCAAGATATAATATCTCTGCCTTGAAGATGCTCAATCACTTCTTGGGCCCTGTCAAACAATCCACATTTCACATACATATCCATTAATGATGTACCAAGAACAACATCCTTCTCCAGCAACCCTTGTCTAATAATTTCATCATGAATTTGTTTACCCTGTTCAACAGCTCCTAGACTGCCACAGGCTTTTAATACACAAGTGAAAGTTGCTGGATCAGGAGCCAAGCCCTCAATTTCCATTTGTTTGAGGCAATTCAAAGCCTTATGATCTTGTCCTTGCTCAATGTATCCAGCAATCAAGATGTTCCAAGAGATCTCATCTCGAAGAGGAAGATCCTCGAGGACTTGACGAGCCTTACGTACCTGACCACATTTGATATACATATCTGCCAAAGCATTGCCAAGGGCAAGGCTTTGTTGTAGCAGTCCAAGTTCCATAATCTTATCATGGATTTGCTCTCCCTTCTGAATTGCTCCTAAAACACCACAGGCCTTTAAAACCGCCATAAATGTGACTGCATTTCCAGAAACTCCCTCATATTGCATTTGATCAAAACAATCTAGAGCCTTGTCACCTTGAGCTACTTGCGCATATCCTGCGATGAGAGCAGACCAAACAACTACATCACGAACAAAAAGCTCATCTAGCACTTGTCGTGCTTTATCCATATCACCACATTTTATATACATGCCCAGAAGAGCAGTACCAAGAAGAGCATTATCCTTCAATAGCCCTTGTTCAGAGATCTTCATATGAAGTTCCCTTCCTTTTTCAATTGCTCCTACACAGCCACATGCTTTCAGTGCGCAGATGAAAGCTACTGCATCCATATGAATGCCCTTTCTCTCCATACACTCAAAGCATTTCAGTGCTTCCTCACCTTGACCTTGTTCAACATATTTTATGATTAGCATGGACCACAGATTTTTATCTTGGAAAGGAAGGGCTTCAAGGACAGACTGTGCTTTTGAAATTAGGCCACATTTAGCGTACATAGTTACTAAAGCTTTTCCGAGCAAGGGATTACTAGTGAGCAACCCCTGTCTGATGATCTCATGGTGAAGCTGTTTACCCTTCTCAATTGCACCCACAATGCCACATGCTTTCATGACACATAAGAACGTTCCTGCATTTGGATAAAGGCCTTCTTGCTGCATTTGTTCAAAACCACGAAGGGCTTTATGGCCATCTCCGTGTTGAACATATCCTGCCAAGAGAGTATTCCAAACAATAGCATCCCGAACAGACAGCTCCCTAAGTACTTGTACTGCTCTCTCAAGTGCACCACAGCTGACATACATATGAATCAAGGCAGTGCCAAGAAAGACATTATTGGACAATAAATCCCTCTTGGAAATCTGGTCATGAATTTGCTGTCCTATCTCAAGATCTTGTATACTAGCACAGGCCTTCAAGATAGCAGAAAAAGTGACTGCATCTGCATACAAGCCTTGATTTTGCAGCCGACCGTAGCAATAAAGGGCATGATATGCTTGACCTTGATTCACAAATGAGGAAATAAGGGCAGTCCACGTATACACATCCACATAGGAGATTTCTTGAAGTAAATAATGAGCTTTTTCAGGTAATCCGCATTTTGCATACATGCTGACGACAGCACAGGAGCTATCCTTAAATAAGCCATGTTTCAGAATATCGGCATGCACCTGAATGCCCTGGCATAGGTCCGTTCTCTTGGCACAATTTCTGAGGAGGGCGATAAAGGGTGCATCATTCTTTGCATAGCCATGTTGTTGTGTGGTTGAGAAGGTGATTTTTCTTCCTCTGAAATATCTGAGAATTGGAAAGAAGTGACCCTTTGTTAGATGATAGTTAACCTTCACCAGACATTTCTGCTTGGTTGACAAAGTATGCATGCCTCGAAGATGAAGCCCATCACTGGATTCTTGAAAGTTGTATAGTCGTATTACAATCACTTGATCATCCTGAATGCCCTGGCATAGGTCCGTTCTCTTGGCACAATTTCTGAGGAGGGCGATAAAGGGTGCATCATTCTTTGCATAGCCATGTTGTTGTGTGGTTGAGAAGTTGATTTTTCTTCCTCTGAAATATCTGAGAATTGGAAAGAAGTGACCCTTTGTTAGATGATAGTTAACCTTCACCAGACATTTCTGCTTGGTTGACAAAGTATGCATGCCTCGAAGATGAAGCCCATCACTGGATTCTTGAAAGTTGTACAGTCGTATTACAATCACTTGATCATCCTTTTATTTGGGTATCTTGTTCGAGAAAAGACTACAAATAATAGTTGACAAGAGAAGGCGGCAAAATATATGCAAAGCTTCATCTTCACTCCTGCACCATTGTAACCTCATAGTGATGGTCAGGAAGGAACGAGCATAGATAAAGCTTCTCTACCCTTTTTAAAAGGAAGTTTGATCAACAATCTACTCTTTCTCTGATTGAATTAATAAAAAGTACAATAGTCCAGCGCACACATGGGATCTGGTGAAGCCCACACAAGGAGGGGTTTAATCTGCCTACACACTACTAGAAATGAAAGAACTCGAACTTTCGGTAACGGTTAAAATTGGGTAGAGACGGCTCTTAGGCCATACGAGAAGATTGCTTTCAACAAGTGCCCAAATGTCTACAATTACACTAGAAATGTCAAAGCCCGAAGGTTCGCTAAAGGTAGGAAGTGGATAGGGACAGCCCTAAGGCCATACAAGAAGAACGATTTCAACAAAGTGCCAACAGGAATTTGGTTTGCATCTCACCACATCAAATGGATGAGAGATGTGATGCAAGTGCAACCATCAACACTTGAATCCATGCCCCATCCAAGAGAGGCAAAGGTTGCAACCAAACAAGCTAGTCCTACTTTAAGATGAGTTTATTGACGAGTATGAGTGTCTCCTAATAGGACATCGAGGGCAATCTTAGGATGGGCTATCATGACTCGGGCCTTACTAAAACAAGGATTCAAGATTGACCGCCGCAATCTGTTTGCAGACTTCTTTTAGTATCATTTTGATATTGACGAGGTCTTATCTTCTAGTTTGATCAATCTGCCCATCGTCTCCATGAGAGAGAGAGAGACCATCATCAACTATAAGCTTGTCTTCATTGTGTGTAGTTCAACGGGTTGAGATTTTTTTTCATAGGATTCTTCCAAAAGACCTTTTTGTTTTGTTTCCTCCCATGTTATCTTGAGTAAGAGCTTTTGAGGCTCTTTAGTGACTCTCTCTTTTTCTCAAGGTAGTTTTGGAGGTCATCTAATGTATTTCAAGCAAGTGTTTAGAGGGGGACCTAGGCAGAGTCAGAATCCTTCGCTTTCTCATTGAGAACTCTTTTCCTCACTATCCTTGTGGTTTTTGTGGCTCTTTCCAGTCCCTTAATAGGTGATAGAGAGGTTATTCTTCACTGTTCTTTTTGCCAAGGTCTTTCTGAAGTTTGTCATAGAGGGTCTTTTGTTAAGCCTCCTAGAACACTCTTTGATTAAGGGGTTTCGTTTGTCTCTCACGGAGGGGAGGTATGGTTATCCCCTCCCTTGCTATGAGTAACTTGGGCCAGGAAGGGGAGGGTTGGGGCGTTGGGGTCTCCATCCCCCTTTTGGGGGTCAAGCCCCCGTTTTTTTTTTTTTAATATTTTTAAATGGAGGTTCAACTGAGGCCTACTCCTCCAGGCTTTAACTTTGAAATTGCAAATGTACAAGGAAGGGCATAGTACCCATGGGACCCCCCTTATCCCACAAGAATAGGGGTTTACATAGCTAGGTTAGACCGCGGTCACATCTACCGCATAGCAGGATAAACGGTGGCACATCAGCCACAATACAAGGTTTCCATGTTAACATGTCCCTTACATGTTGCCGGTGGGGGTTGAACCCTCGCCCCTGCCTCAAGAGGCGAAAGGCCAACCACCCAACCAAGCGGCTTGGGACCAAGCCCCCGATTTTCCCTCTGCCTTTAATAGAGGTTCATAAAACCCAAGAGGATCGAAAGAAGAATTGTCAAATATGATAATGGATTGGTCTACGCCCCTCAATCAAAGCTCTCATATCATGTTTCAGAAAAGAATCGTTCTTGTAAGGAATTTTCATATCCAAATACCAATACTTTCCCACGAATCAATGCTTCTAGTTTTTGAAAGAGAAGAGATGGCATTTTAAGCCTTGCATATTGGCACATGGGGGAATTCAAAAAACCACTATGTGTCTTTTAAGGTGATTTTCATAATTCTCCCCAAATACAGAAAAGTTCAGCAAGTTCTCGCTATGTTATTAATATCCCTAACCTCTTATTCTTCCTCTACGTCTTCATGGATGAGAATGTGGCCCCGATAGATCATCCATTGGCTTCTAAAGGTGATATGGGTAGTCTTATCTATGAGGGCTCGGCTCGACTTGTTCAATGTGAGGTGGCATCCTTGAATTTGTGTGGAGGCAGTCCTAAGTAAAGATCTACCGATATCCATTTGCATTGATATAGGGATATATGAAGTTACAGAGAAAGAGATCATTTTTTTTTAAATAAAGGAAGTTTTGCCTTAGCCTACTCTTTCGGACTTGTATTAATAAAAAAAAAAAGTACAAGTGAAGGGGCCTAATGCACACGGGACCCCCCGAATCCCACAGAGCAAAGGTAGATTTTACAGAGTTTAGATGGCATTACAAAGAAGGTTAATGACCCTGTCATCACCCTCATGTGGGGCCCACTTGGGTTTAAGCTTGTCGTTTGTCAGAAGGAGCACTTGATGATGCCTGAAAGGGGGGGGGGGGGGGGGGGGGGGGGGGGGGGTTTCTTACAGTTTCCAATTCTTTTCCCAAGGAGGAACAACGATTTCTCAATCGACCACTCTTTGGGGGAGTCACCAAAGTTATAAGCACATCTTTCACGCCAGATCTTCCATAGGACCTCCTCTCTAATGGCATTCCAGAGAGTCGCGGAGCAGCCGATCGCTTCTCCTACCAATGCTTGTTTCCAATTGATATGTTTCTAATGTTTAATTTTCTTTTCAACAATCTGCCAGAGCTTGTTGAAGTTTGGACAAGTAAAGAAGATGTGAGCAACATCATTTTGAAATTCTACGCAATGCATGCTTTCATTGTGGGCAACCAAGAACACAAGGTTAGGGAGTGCCCCGCTATGAAAGGGTACTCTTAAGACAAGAACTCATGTAATGGACGCTTCGGTGGTGATTTGCCCCATCAGTTAATGAGGTCAAAACAGCTCATACTATCTCAATGGAGCAAAGGAAGCGAGTGGAAATGGGTAGGAATAACAAGGGCTTCATCGTGGTGCAAAGAGAAAAAGAAAAAGCCCAAAAACAAATACAAAAAGAGTGTGTGATAGAGGAGGAGGAAGAAGAAGACAAAATTTTACAAAAAAATAGGTATATGAAGCACAGTACCCGAGCGGCGTCAATCCAATGCAAGACTATAAAGATGCCCCCAATTAATTACTCCCCCACTTCTAACCATTTCCCAATCGGCTGCTCAACGAGGCTGTGGAATGTCATCAGGGCTAAGACTCTTTGGAAGATTTGGCGGGCGCGATGTGCTATCAATTTTGGCCAAACTCCTAAGGAATGGTCGATCGAAAAATCCCTGTTTCTTCTAGGTAAAAGAATCTCCCGAGATAAGAGATCTCCACTGTTTAGACATCACTGTATTTATTTCCTCGAAAACAACAAGCTGAAATCCAAATGGGTCTCACATGAAGGTGATGATAGATTTATCCGTCTCCTTTGTAATGCCCTCTAGCTTTCCATTCTCCTCCCCTGCATTGTGGGATTTGGGGGGTCCCATGGGCACTAGTACCCTTCACTTGTAACCTTTCTTTATTTTAATTAAAGTCCGGGAGAATACCCTTCACTTGTAACATTTCTTTATTTTAATTAAAGTCCGGGAGAATAGGCTAAGACCAAACTTCTTTTTATAAAAAAAAATATATATATTTTTGTCTTCAACGCTCCTTCCAAGGGCAAAAGAGCTCCTCTTTGGCACGCTGCTAGGTCCAACGTCATCAATTTGACTCATTCGATAATAAGAAGAATCTCACAAAGATAAGAAAGTGTTCAAAGGCTCACCTATCTTGAAATCAAAGTGAAACAGCAAAGTAGAGCTTCAAAAGTATCTACTCAAGGTCAAAAGCAAGCTTAGGGTCAATTCAGACTGTTCCGGCGGAACAGCTAAATTATTTTTTGAGAAAACTCTTCTGCCGCCTTGAGTATTCACACAAATCGGCATTAGTAACGTAACTCAGAATGCGTCATATCTTTGCTAACCGTTGGATTACTCATAAAAGACTCCAGAGTCGTAGGTCTGCTTTGTTCCGCCTTGGCTTGAGTTTGTTTCGAGGGGGAGAGCCTGGAACGTTTCTAGGTGGGTCCGGAAATGCTTCAGTTTTTCTAAACCAATAAGTGTTTGTCACGTGGAATGCTTCCAAAATGCATCTAGTGCCGCCGGGCTGTGTGAATCCACACTTAGATTTGAAGAAGAAATCAAGAACAAGAAGCTTTTGCTCTTCGTTACAGAGTTGCAAGAAGTCAAGGCAGATAAACCATATAAAGAAATGTGCAAACTCTTGAAAAAAATGGGATTAAAGAATTTCTCCCTATGATGATCAATAAAAAGTGCGTGATTGAAGAAGCGAACCATGACTTCATGGTTAATCACTTCAAAGAGAAGCTTGGGACTTTCCTCCTCATTGATCGATGAGAGACAGGAGTGCATGGCTTTTATATCGAGTGTCTGATCGAAGAAGGTTTCAGACGATGTTGCTCTATAGCTAGATAATCCAATATCTATCAGCAAGATCAAGTATTCCATCGATGCCCTTTCTAAAGGAAAGAGAGTTGGCCTTCATGGATGGACTAATGAGTTCTTCAAAGATTTTAAAGATTCCATTGTAGAACTCTCTGGTTAGTTTGGCATGACGCTCGTGTTAGCACCTTACCAAGATTCATAAAAAAAGGGGTGATTAAGCTGGTTCACAATAAACACAATAAGAATAGCATTGTTAATTGGAAACCTGTCACCATGCTCTAGATGAGTTATAAGGTCTTTGCTAAAGACCCTGCAATTCAGATCATGAATCATCTCCAACTCTGGGTGAATAAGGATAAAAAAAACTTCATCCAGGGGAGATCAATCTTAGAAGCTATCATCAATATTTGGGAAGGCTTAGAGTATGCCAAAGAGTCAAATGAAAACCTTCTCTTCTTGAAGATTGACTTTGAAAAAGCTTATGACAGGCTAGAATGGGATTCCATCCTTCGATTCCTCAATTATATGGGCCTTGGATCTAAGTCTATCAAGATGTTTCCATGCTTGAGGGAATGCTTTAGCTTGGATTAACATCAACTGTAAGCTCTTTACTCCTATTACCCTTAAAAGCATCTGTCAAGTAGGGTTGCTAACATTCATCACTATTGTTTGTTATATTGGTTGATGACCTAAAACTACTTCGTGAATAAAAATGCCCAGTTGTGCCAAATTAGAGGCTTGTTTCTTCCACAATTCAAGAACAAATGGTACTTAGGATGTTTATGGGTGACACTAATGTTTTTCTTCATAATTATATTGATTGCATCAAGCAATACGCTTCCTTCAAGGCACTTGGGCAGCCATTCTACAATTTCTTGTGGGCAAGGGTGCAAGGATCTTGCTTTGGATCGAATCTTTTTCCCCTTGGGGACCCCTTGGGCTTTGAGACCTTGATGGATCAATGATGGGATTGGGTGTTGAACAAACTCGAAGGCAAGCTTTAGTATTGGAAGGGCATGCAACTTAATGTTGCTAGAAATTGATGGTGATCAACATGTTTGCTATTTTCCCGATCGTCTTCATTAGGCACCTCTTTTTCTCCTATCCTAAGGGCACTAAATTTTTGAAGATTGTTCAAAGAAACCTCAAGTTGGATCATCTAATTAGTTGGCAACAAGTGCTTCTTAGTGAGGCAATTGGTTGCTCAAAGGATCTCTAGAAAACAATCATAGGAGAGGCCTTTTGGAAAATATGGAAGGAAAGATGCATGGTTAACTTTGGGAGTCCCCCAAAGAATGTTCCATAGAGAATTTCTTAGACTACTTAGGTGGGGAAATGAAAAGCTAAAAGAGAATTTGTCATTTTGGACACCAAAGGTTGGTTGTAATTTAGAGTAACAAAATGAAAAGCAAATGAATCCCACACAAAGGGGATAAAAGCTAATTAGCCTCCTTTGCATCTCTTCTTAACTCTCTTGTATCTTTCTCTCTTTTAGTTAAGAGCTGATTTGTTGAAAAGAAAAAGATAATATTTGAAGTTAGTCAATTACAATTGAAGTGAATTCCACTCGAAGGAAACAACAGCCACGACATCCCCATATTGAATAAAAGAGAAACATAACATATGGATGATTACAATAATATGAATAGGAGTGTAGGCGGTCTTCCTACAAGATAATCTTCATTGTTTAGGCAACATGGTCTTTCCAAATGCCAATGTGTTTGAGAAATTAGTTATGATGCAAATTGATTTAGTCACTCAATAAGTGAAGGATTTGCAAAGCATCATTAACTAATGAGTTTCATGGTTTGGTGTAAATGATCAAAATAGTTTGCATTTTTATCAAAGACCAATCTCCATGCCCAATAAAAGTTATGATGTATTTCATAAATAACTAACTTCAAGTTCATTTATAGAGTCTTCATAAATAACTAACTAAGAGGTTGGAGTCGTTATATCAATGCAATGATTTTTTTTTTCCTTTCACCTATATTGAAATAGATGATTCATTTATTCATTGTTAAATTAAGCATAATGTCTCTAAAAATGAGAGCTTAAGAGTTCAAACAAGTGTGCAAATGTTCTAATCAAGTTTTCTTTGGCAAAATAAAAAACGGAATAAAGAAAGGAAGTTCTAGTTGCATGATCTGAGAGCTGATTATAGATAGCGTTAAATTGTTTTTGGGTCTCTAAAGAAATTTGGCTGTGATATATCCATCCAACAAACTCCACATGTGAGGAAATGTAAGGAAAGGTGAGACCAACACAAAAGTAACAAAAATCATGGGACTTATAAACTGAACTGAGAAAGAGTGAAGAATTGATCATTTAATTATCAAAAGTTACAATACCAGAACAACATTGTCAAACTTCTCTCTTGAACTATTCTACAGACTTAGATTACAATACAAAAGCATAAGAACAACATTTCGACCTAAAATGTGCCAAAGTGTTGTACAAAGGTATGTCATGCCTTAGTTATTTCAAGAAAGTGCATCAAAAGTTGTAATTGCTTTTACTACTATCATGGTGCCCAAATATGTACATAACCTCCCATGGGTTCGCCATTTTGGTTGTTTTCACTACTAGGCTTTGTATACGTATATATGAAAAAAGAGACTTCCTGCAAAAATAACTCCGATAGCAAAAAGTAATGCTCTACAAAAAGTTATTTTGGTAGCGGCCTAGCACTTGACATGCTCCGATGGATGGAACCCAAAATATTACTCCTCATAGGTTCATTCTATAGGTATTTGGCAAATGGCCCTTAATTATGGCTAAGTGTTCTTCATATGTACCATTTTTGCATTGTTTTTCGACAACCTTTGCACTATAGATGCATCCAAGAATGTACCTTATTGTGATGTTGATGCACTCTACAAGGCATCAAAGAAAATCGCCTTTGGTTTTGCAGTTGCTACATACAGTCATTCTTGCAATTTAGCCATTGTATTAAAATTCTTACTATTTACCTACCACCGCCTTTGTTGCGTTGCAATTCATTGATTTTTGCTTGTTTTTCCCAATCTCCCAATTTCATATTGCCAGTTTTCTCTCTTAAATGATTAACATCATGATGCAACCTTCTCTCTCATCTAGAGTACTTTGAAATTTCTCATCGTCTCTTGGTGAGCCGAAGGGAATATTGTGCCTCGTCTAATATATCTTCACCTGCGTTTTTTGCGGAGCTTGAGGTCGTCGTTTTTGTTCTATAGTTGGTTAGCTCTCTGATGTAGTGCATTGTATTCCACTTCCCTTTCTTTTTACTTCATCATTGAGAACATCCATCATCGTCCTTAGATCCCTGATTTCGTCATGGAATTTTGTGAAGGATTGCCTAAGAGGGAGTTGCTTCGCCTTGGCATCTTCCATCTCTCTTGTCAATATCGTGCTCAATTTTTGAAGATTATTCATTGCATGCCTTAGTTCATCATTCCCATATCTTGCATGTTCCAATGCTTGAAAGCCTATGTTCTGTACATTCAACATGGTACGAGCTGCAAAAGAAAAAAAATTATATGATCTCGATTAAGTAGTTGGGGTGGAAGCATTGTAGGAACTGGATGTGTGGACAGAGATTGGTTGCATTATGTGTGGATAGAGATTGGTTGCATTATTAGGTATGTTTCCTAGAGAAAAGCATGATGGCTCATCATCATACGTGTGGGTAGAGGAAGTATTGGATTGATCAACTTCATAACTATTGTTGGAAGAGGCACAATCTGACAATTGATCTTGCATTGCAATCTCCTGTTAGTGCACTTATGGTTTGGCATCAGGTTGTGCCTGTTTTTTATTTTGGGGAGGAGGGGAGGGAGGTATTGACCTATTAGACTCTATTTATGGGAGTTATATGAATGGACAAAATGAATTGATGGAGTATGTTGAGGTTGGTTGCAATTTTTGATGAGCTTGTTATTGTTGTTGTTATGCCTACAACTATTGTTACTACTCTTATTGTTTTTGTTGTTGCTCTACAAGTCAACGATGCAAGAGGTTGAGAATGGATTCATCTACTTTTTCAAATGTAGCGGAGTTTCCCAAAAGCATCGATTCACTACTTGTCTCTATGGAGGTTTCAACAAGATGAGTGACCAATAGGTTTCTTACTAGAATGGGTTTTGTATTAGGTAGTGGAAAAATCAATGACAATATGTATCCAATGCAACTTTGTAAATTCTTCTTTGGGTCACCGTCTGGATTGATGACCCATTAGCACTCTCTTAGCACCTTTCTACGGAGATACTCTAACCAATTGACTAGAGCATGCCCCACCAGAAGCAAAAAGGAATACTTTATTTTTCTTATGCAAGAGTGTTTTCCTTGTAGGTTGAGGGTTTCAATGAGGAATTGTAGAATGTTTGCCTCCTTTCTCCCTCTTGAGAATACCGAATATTTGTTGTTGTGGGTTAAATGGCTGAAGAGCTTGGATGTATCCTCTTTGGAGATAGTTTGTTCCCACATAATAGATGTGATGCCATGTACTGACACATGCAACCTACTAGTAAAAGTGTCGAGTTTGTAGTGTAATTGGATGTTGTCAGGTGCTAGACATTATTCTACAAAGACAACTCCATACATGTGTGGACAAGGGCTAGCCACTTTGGTTCTACATGTGAGATTTTTGGTTGCCTCGTGACACACCATCATCTTCTTTCTCGTTTTGGAGTGTAGAGAACGGTTGCATGAGGAATAGAAGTCGAGTGTCACCTGAGCTTTGCAACAAAAAAGGAAGGGGAGAGAGCCCTCCTCAGAGAGCTTGTGAGCCCCCAAGGAGACCCACGCACCCATGCTACTCATCAAGATCTAAAGACAGCTTCCTGCAGATCCATAGACGATGCCCATGCTCGATGCAACTGCCCGAAAGAGATTTTTTCAATCCTCTCTTCTTCTTGTGTTGGAGAGGTATGCATGAGAAACCCAATATATAGGCACCAATGGTGGCTTTTGCTTCATTTATGGGATAAAACAACAAGCTGCACACTCTTTTTGGGCTGAAGGAGACTCTATAGAGGCCAAATCAAAGTAGTTATCTTGCTTCATAGCCAAACCTCCTCACAAAGGCTTATTTAAGCACACCCTCTTCCACCAAAATGGCGATAACTCACTCAAATCTTAACCAAATTGAGTGATTCTAGTCAATATAGAATTCGTACTCAAAGACTATCCTTTGAGTAATTGGAAGCTACCATTTGAGCTCATCTACATGTCAGTACAGAGATTTGAAGTCGGCTATTCAACATCAATTACTCCAATACAAACATCTATTTGATGCAATGATGGTGAAGATCCACTTGGAGATGCAAGAGGAGTATATACCAACCATTTTTAGCACTTGCACATACCCATACGTGGAAATTTTTTAAGCCAAAAGATAAGTTTTCTTGTGATTTTCATGGCATATGCATCATATGTTTGTTCATAGTCTTGTTCATGTCTATGTTTTGTATAAAAATAGGATGGTAGTGATTTCTTTTGCAGGTACTACCAAGAAGACATGAGAACATTAAGCATTCTTATCTTTTATATCGTGCCACAAGCATGAGGTTTTTTATAAAAAGGTGTGTAGTTCTCTTTGGTCATATTGTATATATTGTGCTTGCTGGCACACTTTGATTGGAAGTGCGTGTAGTGCACTTAGTTAATTCTTTTTTTTATTTTCATTTTCTTGTCGAAATGTTGTCGAGACTTTCAAAATTTATGCATGCATATGCATAAAAGTAGGAAAGCATACTAAACATTTTCTTTTTTGTCATTTCTTTATGCAAATGCCTGTGACTAGTTACTTTCCACTACTACTTTGTTACTTTAGGTGTACATAAACACACAAATCAAAAAAATAAATAAAACCATAAAAAATATAAAAAGAATTTCACTTTTTCCTAGTATGGATTCACGACCTACTTCACCAGTTATGGTTGACACGCACATGGCAAATCACCCTTCAGATGCTATAGAGACCATGAGTGCTATGATTTCACAACTAGAGAGCACACTTCATGATATCTTGGAGCACATATGTAGCTTTAGGAAAGAGGAAGCAGTGCTAGAGATCAACTTGCTAGGAACGGTGTTAGATGCTCCAAGTGAGCATCAAACACTCAAAATACCTAGAGAGAGTGTTCTAGTAAGAGAATCTCGACGTCCTAGAGTTTCTCCAAGTTCACAAGTTCATCTTGGGGCTTAGAGAAACTATTCAACCTCTAATTAGAAAGGAGAGATGTCACTCTTTGGCACAATCCATAGAGATGGCTCTAGTTTATGAGGATGGACACAGGGGCATAGGCTCCTAGGATTAGAGATCCTCATGGACTAAGATGAGTCAGCTCTTTTCCACGTCCACTCCTATCTTGACTAGTGCACAACCTCAGAAAGAGGTTAAGCAGGTGCATATGATCAAGAAAATTTTAGGAGGAAAGAGAAAGGTGTCTGCTTTGGCTGAGAGGGATTACAACAATGTGCCCCTCAGTAGAAAGAGAAGGCAATGAAGGAAGAATTATTCTATGAATGCCTAGGACAACACCGCTTCAAGGACTATCCTAAGAAGAATAGCAACGACCATAGTCATAAATCCTACATAGGTAGGGAGTGATGTAGATGAGGATTTTGACAATTCCCACATCTCAAATATTATCTACTATAGTGGCCGTGATAGTCACAAAGAAGGTTCCTTCTATGCCATATGTTGTGCTTTTGTCAATGGCACAAAAAGGATACCAATTTCTAGATATAGAGCTCATTGTTATGAGAGGAGTTGTGGTAGGATAGCCTATAAAGGTCCTCTTTGACACTAGGTGTATGCATAATGTCATTATTTCTTGACCAATCAAAAGGTTACACTTAGACATTGTGCAACCAGAGTATGCCTACACAACGGAGTTAGCCAATGGGAAGGCAATTGAGACATGGGACCTGCGAGTAGTAGGTCTACCCATCTAGATCTAGTCCTACGAAGACAGACTAGATTTTGAGATAGCACGACTGACTTGTTTTGATGTAGTCCTATGTAAAAAGTGGCATGCCAGGAAACTACCAATCATAGATTTTGCTTCACATGTTTATTGGTTTGAGCATGAGGGGGGGTGACTATTGATCCATGGAGAGCCAGATCTCCAAGAGACGTGATTGGTGATTGCAACCAAGTTGCTCAAGGATTGCTTCTAAGTATATTTACTTTCTTTATTTTGTGTATTCATCATGTGTAGTGATGGTTTCTTGTAGTCAAGGAAACTCTAGTTGGAATGCTCAAGTACTTTTAGACAAAGTAAGAGCTGAATTCCAAGAGCTGTTTTTAAAAGAACTACCTTCGGGTTTACCTCCTTGCAAGAACATTGAGCATAGAAGCAAACTGGTACCAAGAGAGATTCTGATGGCTCAACCACAATTTTGAATGAGCTTGCAGGAGGAGAATGAAGTCTGTAAGGTCATGGAAAAGTATTTGTAGAAAGGGTTGATTAGACCCAACTATTCTCCCTTTGCAACACCAGTTCTTCTAGTGAAGAAAAAAGATGGATCTTATAGGATGTGAATTGACGACGGAGCCCTCAATAAGACTACCATTAAACATAGATATACCATGCCTAGGATAGATGATCTCCTAGATGCTTTAGGTGGAATTGTTGTATATAGTAAGGTAGATTTGATAACTGGCTACCATCAGATTATAGTAAAGGAACAAGATGTATATAAAATAGCTTTTAGGACCTATTTTGGATATTATGAGTATTTAGTTATACCATTTGGTTTGACTGATGCACCTACTACTTTCATGATGTTAATGAATGATATTTTATGAATGTTCATTGGAAAATTTGTTGTGGATTTCGTTGATGACTTGTTGGTGTATAGTTGGCATGTACATGAGCATGAAAGTCATTTAAGATTAGTGTCAACTAAGTTAAAAGAAAATCAATTATTTGTAAATCTAGATAAGACTCAATTGTTCCTTCTAGAGATAGAGTATTTAGGGCATGTGGTATCAATCGGTGGGGTTCAGATGGATCCCAACAAGGTCTCACTTATTCTAGCTTGGCCTAATCCTCAAGATGAGGGGTAGTTATGATAATTTCTAGGACTTTCCTATTTCTATCAAAAATTCATTTCCTCGTATTTGTCGATAACAGCATCTATGCTTGTCTCAAGGCAAAGTATCATTTGCATGGAAGCAAGAGCAACAAGAAAGTTTTGATACTCTAAAAGAAGTTGTTTCAGAGGCTCCTATACTCAAAGTGAAGCAAACAAGTCAATTCCATATTCCAATTTCTCAATGAAGGATGGAATAGTTAAACAAAAAGGAAAGGTTTGCATACCAGTTTCTCGAGATTTGAGAAGAAAAGTCATGCATGATAACCACAATGTTCATTGCACAGGGCATCTTGGTGTTCACAAGACCATTTAGCTTGTTAGAAGAACATTTTGGTGGCCTAAATCAGCCATAAATGTCCACACATATATTCAACAATGCTTTTTGTGTCAAGTCAATAAGGCAGAAAGAGTTTTACACTAGGTCTTTTACACCCTTTACAGCTTCCAAGCAACAACTGGGACAGTGTATCCATGAACTTCATAGTGGGGTTACTGTGGACCCAAAGGAAGTGGGATACTATCCTAGTTGTGGTAGATAGATTGAGCAAGATGGCTCATTTCATACTGGGTTATTGACATCCATAGTTGTAGATAGGGATGTTCGGTTCACGGGATACTTCTAGAAGTTTGTATTTGACAAACTAAAAGTGTCATTGAAAATGAGTAGTGGTGATCATCCACATGCAAATGGTTAGATCAAGAGGGTAAACTAGATTCTAGAGGACATATTGAGAGCATATGTGTTTGAGAGGCAAACAGATTGGGATAATTACTTGCCATTAATAGAGCTTTCTTACAAAAATAGACCTCATAAAGTGACAAGAATGTCTCCTTTTGAGATGAACTAAGGCATGACTCCCACTGCTCCCATCACCATAGGAATGCCAAAGAAACATCCTAGTGCTTCAGAGTCCCTAGCAAACCTCCAAGAAAATTGAGAAATAGCTAAAGACAATATGCAATAAGTAGCTGATAGGACAAAAGAGTATGATGATAGGAAGAGGCCTCCTAGAGTCTTTGAGGAAGGAGATAGAGTTTTTCTTCAAGTGCCAGCTAGGTCTACTTCACTATCCACATGGAAGTGTACTAAGCTTTCATTGAGGTTTTCTGGACCTTTGAAGATAATTAAGAAGATTAGTGATCTTGCATATTGATTAGAGCTTCCTGTAGATTGTAGAGTCCATATAGTGTTTCATGTCAGTAAACTTAAAAAGTATATTTCTAGGGAGGATAATCTAATGGAGGATATTTTTTCTTTGCAGGAAAGTGATAGCACATATGATTCTCCAGATAGGATAGTATATTGGAGACAAAAACGATTGAGAAACCGTGTCATCCAAGAGTATCTAGTAGACTGGAGAGGATTACCACTTACATATTCTACTTGGGAATCAGAAGCTCTAGTTTGCAAGTACTTTTGGGGACAAGGGCTAGCCATAGCCAAGATCCCTAGCTTGGGAGATATCCTAAGGTATTCAATGGCAATGGGGATGAGTGTTGCATGGCCACATGTTGAAAGTAGATCATACCAGAGCATTACTATTTTGGATGCAAGGGAATATATTGGATGGGAGGGGAGTGGCACACACATTATTCACAAGTCTTAATTTTCAAATTTTCAAGAGTGATTTTAGGCAACTGTAATATCAGAGAGATGTGGTGTCCATATTTTTGACATGTTGTATGTTGTAGATTAGATTAATTAGTTCTTGGGCTTGTGGGTAAAGATGCACCCTATGATAGTTTGTAAGGGAGAACCAGAGAATCTAACACCACTCAAGATATTATCGTGCTATGTTAGGAAAGTGTTGGTGAGCACAAAATTCTATTGCAAGTATGTAGCAATGGTGAGCACTTTGGAGTGTTAAGGCATGAAATCTCCATGTATTAGATTTCTCAGAAAGAAGAGGCTGAAATAACATGAGTCAAAGGCAAAGAGTGGTTTTTATTGAGAAGCATCATGTAAAACATAAATTATTAATCATCAAAACTTAAAAATCATTTGTGGAATAAGATCCAAAAAATATTTGTGCAGTGACGACCACATCCTACTATAGATTGTTGAAGTGGCTAATAGAGACAATGGATCACATCACTACTAACATAGGTGCATCTTTGACCCATTGGTTGGACTCGATGCAAAATTCCATTCAACATCTTTAGCGTGAAAGTTATCGAATCAATTTTTGTGTCTATTAGAATTGGTCCTATCCACTTAATATTGAGCTTTTGTGCTTTCCTCTTTAGCTTACAGTCAAAAGATAAGAACATATCTTCAACTTTTAAAATGGGAGTCTGGAAATTCCTATCATGCCACTTCTTTTGCCGCATCTAGATCTCTCGAATTAGAAAAAAACTCTCAGTTCATATTAGATGGTTCATGAAGTGAGTACCCCTATTAAAATGATAAGCCAAAATGAGAAAACATGTTCTTTGTTAATATCTTTTGTGTAAACACTGCATTATTATGTTGTATAGCCCATACTTTGGCTCATATAGTCGCATATCTATACATGTGAGTATACTTACTTTATTTGTGTCAATGATTAGAGGTGAGATTGGGCTTATAGAGAGTCCAATCCCCATTTCAAAAAAGATTGCATATTAATATATGTTGTAGAGGGAACTGATTCCGAAGCAAGGATTCATCCATTCTTTGGCATGTATCATAGAAATTTACCTATTCTTGATAACTTCTTGATAATATAACTAACCAAGTATTAAACTGAATCATTTGCTACGAATTGCCAACTTTTTCCTAATTGCCTTAGACATATCGGATGTCATAATTCTATTATCTAGAAACTGGCAAACCTTATTTGATAGGTTTGGTGCATAATGATTCTACATCCAAAAAAGTATTGTCAATCCCTTTAGAAGGTTCCCTTGAGTCCAGTCTTGATAACTAAATCTACTACAACATGAGAGAGACCAATTCTATGTTGCAGTTCAAATTCAAAATCTTGTGACAAAAGAACCCACATAGCCAATCTTCCAACTAATGTCTATTGCTCAAACAAATAGATTAGGGCCAAATCATCCACATGGAATTGAATTTTCTTCCTGATAAATAGTGGTGTAAAATTTTTTAATAAATAGGTTAATATTAAGCACTCTCTTTAGTAATTGAATAATTTCTTTATGCTATCAACAATTTCTTTCTTGCATAATATATAGGCCTATACCATGAATTTTTAGTTACTTGCATAATCATACTACCTATCGCTAGTTCCCAAGCATCCACAAACACATGAAATGGATCATCCCACCTTGGATCCTTTAGCATTTGGGGCTTGTGTGAGCAACAACTTGAGTCTTCTGAAGGAGAATTCACAATAAATTATCCACGAGCATTGGCTTGGAAAAACATGAGCAAGCTTGTTAAAGGAATGACAATATGGGCCATATGCCAAAGTTGTCTGCAATGCCGTCTAATTTGCCCTTAAAATTCTTTCAACGATCAGGTAGAAGGCACCTTGAATTACTTTCACTTTATTAGGGTTGACTACAATACTCTATTGAGAAATATGGGTGAAGTAAATAGGGACAATGAATCCTACTTTAAGTATTCTAAAAAATTTCTCATTGACCAATTTAGCGTACTTTGGCTTCATGCATTATCACTGCTGCTAAAAGGGAGTAGCATCTGGTTTCAACAATATTCTATGCTGATAGAATCAAGGTTTCAAACCTTTCATATCATTATAATACCAAAAAAAAGACATCCTTGAATTGTGTCAACAAATTAATCAAGTTATTCCAAATCGTTCTAGTAACCCCGCATAATTTTTTTACAAACTATGATTGCTTTGTGTTCCCAAATTATAGGTTTCCAGTTGATCATGACACATTGTAACTCTTCCTTTCATTTCCTTTTCCATTTTCTTCTATTTTAGAAATGTATCTTCATCCATGAGCGAGTGTTGTTCACCGAAGATAAAACGATATAGATTGTAGATACTGAGAATTATTCAATAAACATTAACAATGCTAGCTAGCAACATATCCGTATTGGCTTGTAGGGATTTCTCCTCATCATCTCTTAGCCCATCTATCAACTCTAGTAGTTTGGTTAATTCATGAGTTTGGCACTAGTTACATTTACTAGTTTCATCAAAAGCCACCACATAGTTATGTGATCCTTGAGTAAATATTATGCAATTTGTGGACCAATCTTACCTCACTTTTTCTTGTTTGAGTTATGGAAAATCGATTAACAAGTGGTAATCTGTTTATGCTCCACTAAGGTCTAGTACAATAAAAACCATTGAAAAAGTAGCTCCTTGTAATGTAATTGACAATCTTGAATTATCCCCATTGGCATTTGGATTATCCTGAATTATTGGCACTTGGGTGGTTACCTCTACTTGATGCTACCACATGGAAACCATTGAAACGAAAATTTAATGGAATTTGGTAGTATTTGATCCCCAAGTTTGACTATTGAAAAAATATTAGTGTAAAGGAAATCCCACTCAACTAATTTAGATGAAGGAGGTGTAGGTTCAACTTTGCCTTCACCAGTGCACGATTCTCTTGAGAATTCTACTAGATCAAGATTTATTGAAATTGGAATTCAGTGAACTTTGGTATCTTTTTTGTGCTTTTTTCTTTGCATCCCTTGGTGGAACAGGGCTATCTTTATGAAGATCTAGTTCTTCTGTCCTTTAGAGTAAGAGTTCCACTAGCATGGACTTTGCCTTCATTGGTTATATGCTTATTCCATCTTTGATGTTTGATGTTTCTTGGTCTTGTTTGGTCAATCAGTCAACATCATGGAAGTCAATGTACAATCTTTGTGCTTTGATATGTGGCCATAAAGTGAGGCCCACTTCCTTTTTCCCTAGGTTTTTGTGACCGATTATCAATTTAAGAGTTGAGGCAAACTTACCTTTTCTAGTAGGGGAAACTATAGTACTTCTTGGTTACTTTCTCTTTTTGCTCCCCATAGTAATTGGTTTGGTCCTCCATGCACAACAAAAAGGTTAGGCCTGAACATGTAGTGGGGATGCCACAACCTCCATCACACACACACTCTCTCTCCTAGTGTCTCGCCTAGTTTCTATCGGGTTTTGATCTTCTCTATTTCAAACTTCTAGTATTCTTTACACATTCTCAATAAGAAAATCCTATCATGGTTGTGCAATTGTTGGTTGTGTGTGTGATGCCAAAGTGTTAAGTTACAAGTGCCTATGGAACTCTTATACGCTACAGTTCTTGCCAAAGAATGCCTTGAGCTTGTTATTGAATAATCGATTGGTCTCCCTCAATCCTAGTTTATCTTGTCATAAAATACTCTACAGATTGCATTGAACAATCATCAAAGGGTGGTTCAAGAGGCTTTTCAACTGCATTTTAACAATCTTCAAGAGCATGCTCTCTATTGTGTGTCTTTTGCATATTTTGTACCCTCTGTGTGGAGTACTATGTGTGACATCTAGAGATTGGTTTTCTAATGCAAGGGTATTGTTGTGGAGCTCCCCAAGGGAACAACCATAATGGTACATTGTCATCTCAATAATTCACTAGTATCAGAGCACTTTGATGCAAAAGCTTTGTTGCTTTTGTGCAAGGGAAGCGAGCAAGCACCTGCCCACCCAAGGCTTATGATTAAGGGAACAACAAGGTATAGACGTGCACACATGTGTGGGATCCTCGACACTCACATAATGATCTCTATGAAGCAATGCTCTATAAATGAAATATGTATATGAATATAAGGGTAATGTCACATGCCCCTTATATCCCCAACAATCTCATAGTTAAGGGTCAATGTGACCATAAGTGGCAACACATACAAATAATGATGTAGGACTATACAATAATGTATAGGAAGAGTCTGGATCAGCCTACACCAACTTCCTCAAACAAGGTGTATCCATGCACCTCAAACCGCTCTAAACTCATATCAATAAGAGTCGAGCTCACATCTGACTGATGCAAGAACTGATGAAGTTCTTGCAAAGCTCCCACTCACTCTATGTCTATGTCAATCATCAAATGATTGACAACTAACAAGTACAAATGCTCCAATGGCAATTGCAATGTCTGGTCTCAAGCGTAACAACTCGTACATCATAATCCCAAATGCTGATGAAACCTATGTTATCCTAGCTTACCTTAACATCTCAACCATGAAGAATGATTGCATAACTACTGACTCCTCAACATCCAAATCAACCATCCTCGATGTATCTAATTGTGCATTCTATGAACTAATATGCTCTATCATACACTATGTATCATAAGAGCTATCACATGAGCTAAATGCACAACATCAACACCAAGTTCAAACTGATGATCTAACTCTAACTGAGTATCATCACAATGCCCTATATGAGCATCCACATTGTGCTCTGAAGCATCCGAATGATCATCTGAATTGTGCTCCATATGAGCATACACATGATCAAGAAAATCATGCTCTATATAAGCATCACAAGCATCTAAAACATGCTCTACATGTGCATCCATGTGAGCATCTGAATCTTGTCATACATGTGCATCATGAATGTCAATAGGCCTAGCTCTAGGTGGACAAAATGAGACATGATGAGTCTCCCATCGCACATAAGGCTGAACTCCCACTAAGACGAGACTATATCTCACATGAAGTATCTATAGTAGATACCTATGCCCAATCCTAGCACCTTTGACAAGCAAAAGCTATCCCAATTGCAATTGACAATGATGCTCACCAATGAATGCATAACATCTACTCTCTTGTAATTGGCTAGCTAAAATCAAGCTCGTAGAGAATGAAGGCACATAACATACGCATGTGAGTACAAGTGATGCTCTGCTAGGTAGCATCATGCATACATCTCTTGCACCCTCAATGTCATATGTCGTACCATCAAGCATGTGCACACATAAACGACTCTCACTTGAGAATCGACAAAACCACTCACAATGAAGTAACATGAAAACTGGCTAATGCATCAAGCAATCAATCTATATGTGTGCTATCCAATGGATAAGAGGAATCTTGAGATGAACCATAGGAGAAAGTGATATCACCGCCACTAGCATAATCAACTACCATAGACTCTCTTGAAACCACTATGTGACCTACATCACGAGCATATCTCTGATGTCATCCTCACATCCACTTGAAGCAACATTGTCGAGTATGGTCCTCACTTCCAAAGTTCCAACATTGAAGTCGTCGATGTGATCTATGTCTCACATGAGTCAATGGACTCACATACATGTCATGTCGTCTCTACCATAATGCACTACTCGTCTTCTCATGCATGACAAACTCACATATAAAATCCACAAGCTATAATCAGATACTGGATCTGGCCAATGCATCCATATCCATGCACACATGGTCGGGCATGTCACGAGGCCCCTGTGCATCTCTATGCACATACAGGTGTAACCTTGCATGAACCAATGTATGCCACATCTGAGCTTTCCATCTCAGAAAGTCAGTGCCATCAAAACAAAAGACACCATGCTTGCAATCCAAGAGACTAGAAATGTAACAAGAGATTAGAAATAATAGTCAATCACCAATAGGGATCACACCTGCATATCCATATGCATAACTCACATCACAAATTTCTCACTGGAGAAGAAACCATGTTGACCACCTATCACATAACCATGCATCTAGCATGCACATGAAACCATGAGCATAAGCCTGCTCACCAAGTCTTTAAATTGATCAAGTAGATGTGAAAGAATCTAGGAAAAATTCATAGTAATATGTTACCATGTGTCACTTATTCAACCAAAGATAATGGCAAATACACATGCCAAAAAATGATGCCAATACATACCAATACAATGATGAACACCTCCCACTCAAGAATGAATCATTCAAGATGATCCAACCTACCATGAAATAACCTATGACCAAGTCCAAGTGAATGGAGATAAGCAACAATCCAAATCTATCACACTAGCATAAATGATCTACTAGAGTATTCTTCCAGCATAAAAACTGACAAAATATTGGCAACACCTGCTTTGTAAAATGGAATTCAGACCAAAATAGCCATGTGAGAATATACCATCCACTAATGCAAAATGTAGTGTCAACCATATATAATGATCAATGATAATATGGGTCAATGCAAAGCTAACATAGGTGATAAAATGATATATAACTTAGGCTCCAACTAGATCATATACCTGCACAAAAATAAGAATACAAGTACTAACCAAGATCTGAAATAACCTCATGTAAATTGTGTGCAACCGGCAAGCTAAGTTGTATCCAAGTGGTATTCTTGGGGGATTCTTGTGCAAAAAGGGATTTGAGTGTTGTAGGAGAATGGAGAGTGAGAACAAAAGAATGAATGACACTAAAAGCTTCTGATCAATTAGGAATAGAAGAATACAAGCTTGTACATAAGCCAAATGCTCTGCGCAATATGCCAAAGAATAAATAATGCTCATGAAACAAGATTAAAAAGTTCTTTGAATCTGCCGCCAACCTCTGTACCAAACCTCCACCTTCTCCAAGCTTGCCCTTGTGCACCCCTTGCACCAAGCTTCCAATAAGGGGAGGGATAGACACCTTCTATCGACGCGCACCTTCAATGGGAATTTGGAACTCTTGATATTCCTTGCTTCACCTTCTCTACATACAATCTAAATCACTCTTCTTGCACCTTGCAAAAATGACTCTATGTGTCACGCGCACTATGTATGTCTCTTGTACTTCTCTTACTCTAGACTATGCTCACCTTCCTTAGTCTTCAAACAATAATGCCTTGCCTTGATTTGAGTGTCGATTCATGTACGCTCCTAATTGCTAGATTATCTTGGTGCTCATTGATGTCCCAAGATTTTCTCCAAAAGTGAGCAACCAACGAATCCCTCTTTTGTCATGTAGTGACTTTAGACTAAATCAAAAATTTTAATTGGGGGGCCATACTTTCACTTTTGCGTATGCCACCACTTCACATACCTTCACATTTTGCCTTTTACTTCTTCAATGTGCACCTAAGAGAGGGTTCACCTGAACCTTCCAAAACACTTTGAACCTTAGAGAATTACAAAAATACACTCTACAACCTGCAACCAACTTTCTGCACTTATACCCTTTGTGAACAATTAATTGTGCACTACCTGTGCACCTTGACACCCGAACTTTGAACACTTTGACTTCACCCACGTTGAATTTGACCCTGAACATGTTGACTTTGATTGCTTGGATTTTGACCCTTTGACTTTAACTGTGGTTGACTTTGACCAATGTGACTTTTATTGGCTCAACAGTTGCCCACCACCTAATGGGCTCTCCGTCTCGAAGAGGTACAACCAAAACTCGGAGCAGAGATGACACCATGATTCCTGTGCTGCATAATCTTCAAAAGAACACTTGAGCAGCTACCAAGTCGACCATGAACAGTAGAGAATAAACACCAGAGAAGAACCAAAAGTGGAAATTTGGCACAGAAAAGCAAAGGATGGCAAATGGAGGGTAGGAAGGAGGGGGAAGGGAGGGTTGAGGGGGCTGAGATTGATAGGGCATGGAGGGCTAAGGATGGGGCTGAGTAGAAGGGTAAAGGGAGGGTGAGACAGTAGGATTATGGGCTATGGAGAGGGCCTAAATGATAAAATATGAAAGCTACAGAGGGTGCATATGTGAAAATGTGAAACATATGGTAAAATAAGGTAAGGATAGACCATGTGGACCATGTGTCTAATGAAAAACACGTGGTAAATGTGTAGAAAACATGTGTGTTTTGACCAAAAGTAAGAGAAAAGTTGTGTTTTTGGAAAAAGTAAATCAAAAAATGAATTCAGAGGTGCCAAAAGACATGAAAATGACTCCAATTTTGAAAAAATGGCCATCAGAGGCGCAATCTAGAGCCAAAAACACATATATATATGTGTGTGTGTGTGTGTGTTATATCTCTTCCTAGTTTTTTTTTTAATTTTAAATTCGAAAAATAAAATAAACCAAAAATGAAAAAAATGTGAAAAATAAAAGGAAATAATAAATAAAGAAAATAAAAATAAAAATTTAAATAAAATAATAAATAAATAAATAGATTGGATAAAAACGAATAAATAAATAAAATAAATAATAAAAAAAATAAAATAAAAATTAGAAAATAAAAAGTAAAAAAAGGGGGGGGGAGGTTGGGGGGGGGGGGAGAGGGGGGGGGTGGGGTGAGGGGGAGGGAGAGAGAGAGAGAGAGAGAGAGAGAGGGAGAGGAGGAGAGAGAGAGAGAGAGAGAGAGAGAGAGAGAGAGAGAGAGAGAGAGAGAGAGAGAGAGGAGAGAGAGAGAGAGAGAGAGAGAGAGAGAGAGAGAGAGAGAGAGAGAGAGAGAGAGAGAGAGAGAGAGAGAGAGAGAGAGAGAGAGAGAGAGAGAGAGAGAGAGAGAGAGAGAGAGAGAGAGAGAGAGAGAGAGAGAGAGAGAGAGAGAGAGAGAGAGAGAGAGAGAGAGAGAGAGAGAGAGAGAGAGAGAGAGAGAGAGAGAGAGAGAGAGAGAGAGAGAGAGAGAGAGAGAGAGAGAGAGAGAGAGAGAGAGAGAGAGAGAGAGAGAGAGAGAGAGAGAGAGAGAGAGAGAGAGAGAGAGAGAGAGAGAGAGAGAGAGAGAGAGGGGAGAGAGAGAGAGAGAGAGAGAGAGAGAGAGAGAGAGAGAGAGAGAGAGAGAGAGAGAGAGAGAGAGAGAGAGAGAGAGAGAGAGAGAGAGAGAGAGAGAGAGAGATTTTTTTGAAAAAAATAAATGTAGCCTTCAGGTGGCTTTTTTTTTGGCGGTTAAAAATACCCTAAAAATATAAAAAAATGCTAATAAAATAAAAAAACTAAAAAAAAAGCAAAAAAAATCAGGAGAAATTCTCAAAAACTTTCCAACATTTCTAGGCAAGTTTCTCACTCAAAACCATAGATATATTCTTTTATTTTTCCATTTTATCAAGAAAATGGCATTGAAAAAGACGAAAAAAATGCTAGAAAAATTCTAAAAATGCCTTAAAAATTCCCAAAAATTTCCTAATTTTTTTTTTCTACAAAGGTTGTGAAATGGCTTCTAAGTTGCATAAAAAAGCAAGGATAAAACATGAAAATGGATAAAAACTACTAAAACTTGAGCAAAATGATATGAGAAGGCTATGTACAACCTCGACAAATTTTGCAAGTGCCAGGTGATGCAAAAATCTTCAGTTGTGTTGATGACAGGCCTTGAGTCTTGATATATTGACCAGTGGTAGTACCACTCCTTCTAGAGTCTCTAACTCCACTGCACCCCAATTCAACATCATCTTAATTCGATAAGGTCCTTCCTAGTGTGGAAGCCATTTTCCCCTTACTTGTGTGTGGATTTGAGGTCTATGGAGAAGAAGTAACATGCTTGTTTGTAAGTTACTGTTCCACAGATTCCGATCATGTGACTCCTTCCTCTTCATTTGAGTCTCTATTAATTGTCTTGTAGCATGTAGATGTATCTCTTCCACTTTGCACAATGCTCCAAGCCTCTGAGGGACACCACAATCTTTCTTTCCCTGCATGAATGCTAGTTTTGGTGACCCATGTAGAAATTCAAAGGGTTGAATAGGCAATATCCCTAAACCAATTGGAACGGAAAATATCCAGTAGCTTCTTTGTAAGCTAATCTGTAAGGCCCATAGGGTACCTTGATAAGCTATGCCCTAGGAAGTGGGCTGTAACATACATTCCTTCCTTAACATGGCAATTAATACCTTATTGGTGGATTTTGCCTATCCATTAACTCTTGGATAATAGGCACAAAAGGTCCTATGTAGAATTTTGTACCTGTTAAAAATTTCATGTAGGACCTTGTTCACAAAATGAGTACCTTGGTTTGTACAAATTTCAAGGGGGCATCCAAATCTGCAAATGATGTCACTATAAATGAAATCAGCAACAGTGTGAGCGGTGCAATCAGGAGAAGCAATAGCTTTAGCCCACTTTATGGCATAGTCAATGGCGATCAATAGATACTTTTATCTCTTTGGAATCGACATAGGGTAGATGGGCCCTACGAAATCTAGCCCCCACTTCTCAAATGGTTGCCAAGAAGTGGAGATAAACAAGGGGTTGTGCCTCTGCTTGTTGGCTTGGGTCCACACCTCTGACAAACATCACATGCTTTCCCCCATTCCTCTACATCTTTGAATAATGTAGGCCACCATAAGCCAGCATCAAAGGATTCTCTGGCTCATAATATGTCCTGGAAGGTGCCCACCACCTATTCCTTCATGTGAAGATTTAAGGACTTCCCTCACTTCTTCTTCTTCCATGCACTTTCTAAACATGTTATCTTTTCCCAATTTTCCCTCAATGAAGGTAAAAGCTTTGCTTTTGATTAGCAGTCTCTTTCTTTGCATAGTACTTGCCTTCCATGGATACAATCCAGTTTTAATAAAATTCTTGATTTCATCATACCAACCTTGAGCTTGTATAGCGAACAGATTAGCATCTGGAAAATCATCATTTACTCCAATTGCTTGATCCATCCTGTTGATCTTGGATAGGTGGTTTGTCATGAGATTTTCTTTACCTGGTCTATGGACTACAGAAAAATCAAATTCTTGGAACAAAAGTAGCCACCTCCATATCCTCCTAGTCGCTTGTGGCTTGTTCAATAAATACCTGAGTGGTTGATGATCAGTGATGATAACAAATTTCACACCTAGGAAATAATGACAAAACTTTTGTACAGCGAAAACCATTGCTAGGGCCTCCCTTTCTGTGGTGCTATAATTTTTTCAACCTTAGTCAAAATTTGACTAGCATACTGAATAGGTCTATCAAGTTTGTATTCTTCACTGTGTTGAGCCAAAACTGCACCCACTGCATATGCAATGGCATCTACATGTACATGAAAAGGTTTTGGCCAATCTGGTGTGATAAGAATTGGTGCAGCCACCAATTTGGACCTTAATGTCTGATAAGCATTCTCTTCTTCTTCTTCCCATTTAAAGGGTACTTATTTACATGTAAGTCTAGCCAATGGCCTGGCTATCTCTGCATACATTTTGATAAATCTTATGTGGTACCAAGTATGCCCCAAGAAGCTTTGAATCTCTTTAGGAGATTTGGGTTTAGGTAACTTTAGTATAGAAATAATTTTATCAGGATCCGGAGCCATACCTTTAGGAGACACCACATGTCCCAAGAGGGTTCCTTCTGTCACGAGGAAATGATATTTATTTGGTTTTAGCTTTAGTTTAGTCTCCCGACATCTTTTAAAAACATTCTGCAGCTGTCTCAAGTGATGGTCCAAGCAATCCAAAGGCGTCTCTTTGTGAGATCCTGAAATCGAAGAAAAGTCATCCATGAAAATTTTGAGTGTTTCTAGCAATAAGGGTCCAAAAATGAGGTTGACAGTCCTGTTAAAGGTAGCTGGAGCATTTTTGAGTCCAGATGGCATTTTTACATACACATATGTGCCCCAAGGTGTGATAAAAGTAGTCTTTTCACGATCCTCTAGGTGGATGGATATTTGGCTATAGCCACTAAAGCCATCCATAAAGCTATATAATGCATGTTCAGCCACTTCTTCAATGACCTACTCTGCAAAAGGCATGGGGAATCCATCTCGAATAGTCACCTTGTTGAGTGCTCTAAAGTCAAGAAAAATCCTGATTTTGTTGGTATTCTTCTTTGGTACTATAATCATTGGTGAAAGCCATTCTGAGTGTTCCATAGGAATGATGATTCTTGCATCCTCCATCTTCTCTATTTCCACATAAACAACTTCAACATATTTTGGGTTAAGTCTATAACTCTCTCCTCTTATTGGTTTGGCTCCATCAATAAAAGGGATTCTGTGCTCTTGGCAGGCACTCCTTCTAAGTCTTTATAATGCCATGCAAAGACACCTACATAGTGTGTCAAGAAGGATTTTACCTTTTCAAGCAGCTCTGGCTGGCTCCGCAACCAAGTGGCCACCAAAACTGGACGATTATTTTCCTGAGTGCCTTATTGTACCTTTAACTGGGTTTCTATTTACCTTGGTATCTACATGCTCATCTCCAACCCTGTTTTCTTACAATAGATTTTCCTACATTGTTGCATAAGCAAGAGTGTTCTAGATCTCAATGTATTCCTCTTTTTCCTGCATCCATCCTATCGGGATTTCTTGAGTTGGCAAAGAACATTCCTCACTAGTATATTTTACCTTGTCTTTAACTTTTGTAACTTCCTTCTTTGTTGTTGTTGCATCCTCCTCCAAGTTGTGCTTGAGGGGTGTCTTCATCCCCCTTCTGTGGTCTATGATGGGTTCTCCCAATCCATCAACCTGAACTTTATCCTGATTTTCATCATAATATTCATCTGTGCAAGGATTATTTAGAAAGACTCCAAAACAAGAGGAAGACTTGCCTGCTTGCAGCCAATTTAGAATGTCTTCTTCCTCCTCGAACTCTAATTGTGGTTGGTCCTCCATTTCTTATTCCATGCAAATGCCAACTGATTGCATCATGATGGTGTTCTGTTAACAGAGAATGGGTCTCTGTGCAACAGTGAAAGGGGAAGAGAAAGAGGGATCATCGTCGCCATAACTCTCTACAACAATGAGAGAGTGATAGTGGAGAGCTCACGACGCCATAACTGCTCGTAACACACAGTAGAGAAACAAGAAGTCGCACGCATCCGTAAGCGATCGATTCAAAAGGAAACAAGAAAAAAGGAAGGACTGAAACCCTAACTCCTTAATAAGAAAACATCAGAAGCCATATGGGCAACGAAATAATAGAGAGCGCTCTTTTTTTTCATTAACCAATTGCTTCTATTTATACAAAGAGATGTGGCCTTTAAGGCTCTTCCCACTCAGCCCTTTCTCAACCCTTCAAATGGACCTTCATCAATTACAAAATGAGAACATGCCTCTAACACTGGCACGCACGGTGGACTTGAACTGCCACATCCCTTGATAAGTGATAACCCCCTCAGCAAGATGAAAATTACATGGGAACCATTTATAGGCTGGGAACCTTTATACAATATATCATTCAACCAAAGGAATACATCTAATCTTGAAGAGTGTTTCAATCCGCGAGTCTCCACATCACTCATGCCCGAGAACACCGGTTCCATCACACTCACCAAGATCAAATACATCAATTCAAGCCTTCACATCAAGGCCAACACAAATCCAAGATAAGAACCCATATACAATCCTCATATACATTTTCAGAATGCTAAAGTGGTAGCACCGTTCTTGGAATAGAATAGTCCAATGCCATGTACATAATCAATATAAGAGCAACCTGTCAATCCAAAGTTATGTGTGCACACATAATTATGCTCTACCCTTATGAACAATACTTGCAAACCAAAGTGCATGGTTAGACCATGGTATGGAATGCAAGCAAGGCTCATAACATATCCAAAACCATGAGTAATGTAAGAGGCAAAGTGAAGTGCCTGGAACTTAATCCAAGGTTCACAAATACCACTCACATAACCCATGATCTTGCCCTCCTAGATGCATACATGAAGTGCAAGGGTAGACCAATTACATCCTTTCATCACGCAATGGGGATGCAACATAGGCTCACAACAAAATGAAAGCTGAGTGTGTAAGGTCCCCCATGTCTCCAAAACGCTTTATATTTGGCTCCAAGGTGTTTGTCCTTTATTCATGGTGGTCGTCCTTTGCACATTCCAAAAAACGTTGATAAGATCCATGTTACCACTATGGAGAGCTCAACCGCATAAAACAGAGTGAATATAAAGAGTAATTATGACCCACCAATGCATAGGTGCGCGCATGATAAGAGCATAGAATAACATCAAAATGGAATTACCACCATACACAATAGCATACCAACTATCGAGCGAACCGAAAATAATGTCTCAAATGCTATAATGGCAGCATTTCAAAAGTTAGTAAATCCCTGTGGGATACTCATCGCAAAGCACATCATGAAATGGAAACAACGGCAATCATAAATGAAATGACTGTGGTAATTAGTCTGGCATTTGCACCGCGTGGGTAAAGAAATCCACTATCGTTTAAATGACGAAACTTCAGCTAGAGTATATAGCATATAAGATGCACACTCAGGATGAGAGCTCACGGACCAGAAGAAGGGAGCGCAGAGTTCTCTGGTAGAAAAACACCCCTGCCCTGATAAAAATGGAAGCGCAATACCTGCAATCATCAAAAGAAATAAGTATCCATGTGCGCAGAAAACAATCAATCTTCCACCTTATTGTAATGCTTCCACTGTATTGCATGAATTTTTGTGCCCGATATGGGTTCAATCATCCATCCATTATGAAAGTATGCGCAGAAATACTCTTGAATCGCAGAAGATATCAATGGCAATGTATTGCAAGAGAGCTCGAAGTGGGCCATAAACAACACTGTACAAATTTAAACAAGGCGCAGGAATTATAATTTTCAAGAACACAATCAACAGAGGAGCCCACTGCCATCGTTTGACAGCAACATAATAATAGGCCGTCGTCAAACAGCAACACAATAATAGTATAAGAAGAAGTCACAATTTATCTGTGATAAACCGAGTGGCATCTTGACATGGCATAGCGTATATTCCAGAGCATCCATAATGGACGGAGACGAAATCTGCACCACCACGTGAACATACCAACAAAACACAGTACATGCAGAGAACTCACAAAGCAGCCGTCCGAGTGCACAAAAGTGTCGAGACAGTAGATCAATGTGCATCCCATGGATAGGAACATTACCAATAATGGTTAATCGAGCAGAAAAGGATTCGTTAAAACAAGTACAGTCACGAAAGATAGGCACCGCAGCAGGACATGAACCAATGATTGCTGCGAGAGACAGCGCCATGGTGAACATGCCATACCCAGTTATAATCTGCAGTCGGTAGAGCTATTGTAGGTTCGGCTGAGGCCGGCGCCAAATGTTAACAGAGAATGGGTCTCTCTGCAACAGTGAAAGGGGAAGAGAAAGAGGGATCATCGTCGCCATAACTCTCTACAACAATGAGAGAGTGATAGTGGAGAGCTCACGACGCCATAACTGCTCGTAACACACAGTAGAGAAACAAGAAGTCGCACGCATCCGTAAGCGATCGATTCAAAAGGAAACAAGAAAAAAGGAAGGACTGAAACCCTAACTCCTTAATAAGAAAACATCAGAAGCCATATGGGCGACGAAATAACAGAGAGCGCTCTTTTTTTTCATTAACCAATTGCTTCTATTTATACAAAGAGATGTGGCCTTTAAGGCTCTTCCCACTCAGCCCTTTCTCAACCCTTCAAATGGACCTTCATCAATTACAAAATGAGAACATGCCTCTAACAGTTCCCTTAATGATCTGGACCCTCCTCTAAATATATCTGTGTAAGTTCCTACCGTTTCTTTTGTAGCCACATAGTGTCTACCCCAGTCATGAATGACATTTGCATGCCTCAACCATGGTCTTTCAATCAAGAGGGGAAATCCCCCCTCTACCTGGGGTAGTCTTAATACCACAAAATCCAAAATGAAGAGATTACCTTGTACTTATAGTGGAACTTTTGGGATCACCCCTATTGGAGTTACTTTACTTTGATCTGCCAAAGTAACGGTGAAGTGGGTTGGTCTAGATGGATGTAGGCCAAGCTTCTCCGTGGTATGCTCCTGCATCAAATTTATGCCAGACCAGCCACCCATAATGACTCCTTGTAGCAATAATCCTTTAATTGTAACTGTCAGTCTGGGACTCTTATAGTGAGTGAGAGGTGCTTCTTCTACACCGTTCCCTTGGCCTAAGGCAGTAGTCTTGGCCACCAAGGTGGATGAGGAAGCCTCATCAATAATCTGCAGTACTTCAGACCTAAATTTTGCATCCATGTTTATCAACTCAAGAATACTAACCTCTGTTTTAATTGACTTGAATAATCTTGAAGCTCGAGATTCCCTAAGGTCAATTTTGATGTTTGATTTCTCAAGTTCCTTGTGGGCCCAACTACATGCATTCCCCATGAAATCGTTAGTTTCTAAAAAATCTTCTTTTTGTGTTACCTCTTCACATTTTGTTGAGCTTCCTTTCTCTTGTTTTGCAACTTCATATATATCTAATTTGCTTTGATGTACCCTCTAATCTTTTTCACTTCCAAAAGTAATTGATCCCTTGTTTGGTTCTTCTAGAATTTTCCCTTTGCTTCTTGTCTGCATGACCATGGAGTCGATTTCTTCTAATTGTACACTCTAGTGGATGGTGATTATACAACACTGGCTCCTTCTACTGCTCCATGATTATTTACTGAGATCATTTGGAGATGGGGCCCAGATGTAGATGCTTTGTTTTGTGGGCAACAATTTGTATAATGATCCCTGGCGTCTAGGCAATTCTTGCAAGGGGGAGCATTTTTTGGCAGGGTGCATTTACTTTGATAATGTCCACACTCTCCACACATGAAATAGATAATTGGCCTTCTAGGACCATTTCCATAATTACCTCTAGGTCTTTGATTGTAGTTGTTACCTTGGCTTGGGGCTGCCACCATTACATTGGTTGAGAATTGAGCACCTCCTTGTGCCCAATAAGGTTGTGCAGGCATCCCTCTTGACTGAAATTCATGGGCCTCATGACCAACTTTCTTGCATAGCTGGCAAGTTACATTTAACAATGGACATTCACTTACCACATGACCCTGCTTACTGCACATGCTACACCATAGCCCACTTTTGATGCCACCCCTTTTGAGTTCCTGCAACTCCTGTCGAAGCTGAGCCAGCTCTTTTGCTTGGGATTCCTCTTCCTTTTGTAGCTTCAATGCTTCAATTTCACTCCTCAACTGAGTCACAACGTTCTCCTCCTCTTTATGGGGCTTATTCCTTTTTAAGCCCTCCAACTCTTTCCTTAGCTAAATTACTAGATCTTCAAGTTCTGCAAGATATGACAAATGGGAAGAGCTTGCCTCATAATGCTATCTAATTTGTTCCAATCTTGTAGCTGTATTGATTAATTCTTCTATTATGGCTGTCGGTAAAACCAAATCCTTTATTTTACATTGTGTTGATATGGGATGTGGTCTAGCCAACCACTTCTTGATAAAAAATCATGGGGAGGGTCTGGTAGTTTGGCCATCAGTGCCTTAGCTTTGGTCACAAATTTTGGGAAGGTCTCCCTAGGACCTAATCTTAAAATTTCTAATTCTTCAATAATATTTTCAATTGTGTTCCCTTACTGGAACTGTGTTCTAAATGCTTCCTTCATCAAATCCCATGTGGTGAAATGGTTGTTGGTGAACTGAGTAAAGAGTAAAACAAAAATTTTAATTGGGGGGCCATACTTTCACTTCTGCGTACGTTGTCGCTTCACATACCTTCACATTTTGCCTTTTACTTCTTCAATGTGCACCTAAGAGAGGGTTCACCTGAACCTTCCAAAACACTTTAAAACACTTTGAACCTTAGAGAATTATAGAAATATACTCTACAACTTGCAACAACTTTCTACACTTATACCCTTTGTGAACAATTAATTGTGCACTACCTGTGCACCTTGACACTCGAACTTTCAACACTTTGACTTCACCCATGTTGATTTTGACCTTGAACATGTTGACTTTGATCCTTTGACTTTGACTATGGTTGACTTTGACCAATGTGACTTTTATGGGCTCAATAGGTATATAGGAGATATAGACCACAATGCCACTATACATCTATTGACAATACTATGATCAACCTTTTGATGGCATAAAATTGAAAGGTATAACACAATGCCATCTCAGATGCCAAACACTTGACAAGATCATGCTCTAGTCTCATATAGAGGAGATACCACAGTGATCATACATGGTCAAATGGAATCCAAGAGTAAAGAACAAGTGCTCATATATTTGTTCCAACTATCTTTGCACCAATGAAGCTCTAAACCAAGAGCTCAAAAGAGATTTGAAGATAATTCCGATCTTCAGCTATCTTTAGGATTGTATCGAAAAAATATGACAGTTTGTATATTACCTTTTTGATGCTCCAAACTTGAAAATTTGTCAATAAGACCTTCAATAAACTTAAAGATCTCTTTCTTTGCTACGTAAGCATACCTCAAATCCCTCAATCAGAGGTGTGTAGCTCAAGATATACACAACACAAGTATCTATTGTCAATTTCACCTTCACCCACAACACTGTTGCTCTGCTCTTCATTTTTGATGACCTAGCACTTAGAATTTAGACATGTATTTTTTTGCAAAGTCACATAAGCTTTGCTATGCACAAGAAGTTGAATAATTTCAATCTGACTTCTAAGCCTCAAGTTATAGCCAAAAAACTGACCTATTGTCGAAGTGATTATAGATTTGACTTTTATATCACTCTGGGGTTTTTGAGTTTTTGGTGGACTAAAACTTTGAATCAAACCCTGCACTCTTCCTATGTTTGTAGATCTTTATGTTAGCTAGGCACGGAACTTGAAATTGTGCAAATTGGAGCTTTCTAACTTGAGTTATGGCCAAAATATCAAGCAACTATCAAGAGAGTGCCGACCTACACATTCACCTCTTCTACCCTAAACTTCCATTGAAGCTTGTTGCACACCATCCTTCAGCAAGCTCTGATACCAATGAAGGGATTTGGTGTGCGGAACAAGAGAAGCAAGGAGGAGATGGAGGGAGAGAGAGGAGAGGAGAGATGCACACACATGGTGGGAGCCTCGAAACCCACATAATGATCTCTATGAGGCAATGCTCTACAAATGATATTTGTATATGGTTATAGGGGTAAGTCACATGACCCTTACATCCCCAACACTAAGGTCACCATTGGCATGGTTGGTTGCATGAGAGGGAGGACCTCAATGATCGAGGAAGATGAAGGTTCTGGGCACTGCTTGAGAGGTCACCCATCCCAGTTTGTTCCCCCTAGAGCTTGCTTAACCGGAAATCTCTTGCCACTAAGCTACACTCTTGTGGTGTTCAAAGAAGGGGAAAGACTAATGTTCACATTATCTTGAACTCGTTTTGTGCCCTCAAAGCTTCATTCTTTGCTTTCAAAGTCTGTTTTGAAGCATTTTTGGAGTCATTCTTGGAGACATTTGGAGTACTTTCATAGATAGTTCTCTTCACACAGATTCAAGAACATCAAGAAGAGTGTTCTTTGTACTTTAGAGTATGATTTCCACTAGCATGGACTTTTCCTTCATTGGTTGTATGCTTATTCCAAATTTTATGTTTGATGTACTTCTTGTTTGGTCGATTAGGCAACATCACCCAAGTCTGTCTACTATCTTTGTGCTTTGATATGTGGCCATAAAGTGAGGCCCACTTCCTTTTTCCATAGGCTTTTGTGACCCATTATCAATTTAAGAGTTGAGGCAAACTTACCTTTTCTAGTAGGGGAAACTATAGTACTTCTTGAATCCTTTCTCCTTTTGCTCTCCATCGTAATTGGTTTGGTCCTTCATGCACAAAAAATAGGTAAGGCCTAAACACGTAGTGAGTATGCCACAACCTCCATCACACACCCTCTCTCCTAGTGTCTCGCCTAGTTGCTCTCAGGTTCCGATCTTCTCTTTTTCAACCTTCTAGTATTCCTTATGCATTCTCAATAAGAAAATCCTATCATGGTTGTGCAATTGTTGGTTGTGGGTGTGATGCCAAAGTGTTAAGTTACTAGTGCCTATGGAACTCTTCTATGCTATAGTTCTTGCCAGATAATGCCTTGAGCTTGTTGTTGAATAATCAGTTGGTCTCCCTCAACGTTACTTTATCTTGTCACAAAATACTTTGCAGATTGCATTGAAAACTCACCAAAGGGTGGTTCAAGAGGCTAGATGCTCCCTAATGAAGAAGTCATATGCACTACTAAATGAGATGTACTTGCCTCTAATGATATATTCTAGTGACATATGCTTTGGGATAAGGCTACAAGCCAAGTATCTCATAAAAATTCAAATATGTAACACTAAAAGAATTCGATAACAAGACTTGCTAGATTATGCATGTAAAGTGCAATACAACTTTTTCAAAGTAGAAGGGGCACCCCATTCCTTTTTTAGGTGTAATTGATATAGAAGGTATGTTACCAATAGTGTCCATGTGAAATGCCAAATAGCTTTATATCTCAACACTATAGGCTAAAAGTTTGCCCATATTTATAACACCCTCGAAATCCGCGATCATGTTCTCTATGTATTGTGTGTATTTTGCATATTTTGTACCCTCTATATGGAATACTATGTGCGGCGTTTGGCGATTGGTTTTCTACTAAAAGGGTATTGTCGTGGAGCTCTAAAAAATGAGAAATCATGGTGATGCATTTCCATCTCAATGCTTCACTAGTATCAGAACATTTTGATGCAAAAGCTTTGTTGCTTTTGTGCAAGGGAAGTGATCACCCCCCCACCCAAGGCTTATGACTAAGGTGGCAACCAGTGCATAGACCTTGGCATACCTTGTCATTTGAGTCACTAAGTGAAGGGCTTTGGTGTGCTGAACAAGAGAAGCAAGGAGGAGATTGAGGGGAGAGAGAGAGAGAGAGAGAGAGAGAGAGAGAGAGAGAGAGAGAGAGAGAGAGAGAGAGAGAGAGAGAGAGAGAGAGAGAGAGAGAGAGGAGAAGGGAGACATGCACACATGCATGGGAGCCTCTAGACCCACATAATGATCTCTATGAGGCAATGCTCTATAAAGATATATGTATATGAATAGAGGGGTAAGGTCACATGACCCTTACATCCCCAACAATCTCCCAGTTAAAGGTCAATGTGAACATAAGTGGAAACACATACAAAGAATGATGTAGGACTATATGATAATGTATAGGAAGAGTTTAGATCTCAACCCATACCAATCAACCTACACCAACTTCCTCAAACAAGTGTATCCATGCACCTCAAACTTCTCTAGATTCATATCAATAAGAGAAGAGCTAACATCTGACTAATGCAAGAACTGATGAAGTTTTTGCAAAGCTTCCACTCACTCTATGCCTATGTCAATCATTGAAGGATTGACAATTCTAAGTGCAAATGCTCCAATACCAAGTGCAATGTCTGGTCTCAAGCATAACAGCTTGTAAATCAGAATCCCGTATGCTAACAAAACCTATGCTATCCTAGATAACCTAAGCATGTCAGCCATGCATCTATCCAAGGCATCCAAAGTAGCATCATCAAGACCAACACGACTTTACATATTTGTGTCAACATCTGGCATGAGCGAATCCAAGAATGACTTCATAACTGCTGACTCCTCAACATCCAAATCAACCATCCTCTCAACCAAGGATATATGTAGTTGTGCATCTTGAGAGATAATATGCTCTATCATAAACTCTATATCATAAGAGGTATCCTGCTATACCACACCAAGTGTATCATCATGCTCTGCATGAATCAAATGCACAACATCAATACCAAGGTCAAACTGATGATCTAACTCTAATTGAGTATCATCACAATGCTCTATATGAGCATCCACATCATGATCTAAAGCATCCAAATGATCATCCAAAGTGTACTCAACATGAGCATCCACGTGGTCAACAAAATCATGCTCTATATAAGCATCATGAGCATCCAAAACATGCTCTATATGAGCATCCATCCAAGCATATGAATCCTACCATACATGTGCATCATGAATGTTAATAGGCCTATCTCTAGGCAAAAAGAATGAGACATGATGAGTCTCATATCACAAATAAAGCTGAACTCCCACTAAGACGAGATTGTATCTCACATGAAGCATTCACAGTGGATACATGTGCCCAATCCTAACACCTTTGACAAGCGTAAGCTATCCTAACTCGAACTGAAAATGATCCTCACCAAGGAATGCATAACATTTGCTCTCATGTAACTGGCTAACTCAAATCAAGCTCATAGAGAGTGAAGGCACATAACGTACATGTCTGAGTATAAGTGATGCTCCACTAGGTAGCGTAAGGCATACATCTCTTGCACCCCCAAAGTCATATATCGTGCCATCAAGCATGGGCACACATCCATGACTCTCACCTGAGAATTGACAAAACCACTCGTAATGTGGAGTAACATGAAAACTCACTAATGCATCAAGAAAGCAAGCCATATGTGTGCTATCCAATGAACAAGAGGAATCTTGAGATGAAACATAGAAGAAAATGATATTACCATCACTAGCATAATCAGTAGCCATAGGCTCTCTTGAAACCACTACCTGACTTGCATCACATCCATATCTTTATGTCTTTGTCACATCCACCTGAAGCAACATCCTTGACTTCGCCCCTCACTTCCATAGTGCCAACATCAAATTCTTTGATGTGATCTATTTCTCACATGAGTCCATGGACTCGCATACATATTATGTAGTCTCTTCCATAATGCACTACTCATCTTCTCAAGCATGACAAACTCATATATAGATTCCACAAGCTATAATCAGATAGTGGAGCTAGCCAATGCATCCATATCCACCCATACATGGCTGAGTATTGTTGGTGCAGGGCAATCAACAATTGAAGTTTTGATGAAGGTTTGGAAGTCAAGGACTAAAGAAAAGATCAAGTTATGAAGCATGGAGAAAGTATATATTCAGAGGATGAAGATGTGTATACATATGTACACTAATTTAGAGTCAGTCCATCTTATACTTTTGTATGGTCATGAGCTTGTAAATATTTGCCTATATATACAAAGAAAATGTCGGGGCAAATATGAGAGAGTGTGTGAAGACAAGAATTGATGAGAATCAGAAGTCATTAGACACTTGTGAAGTGTGCAGAATAGCTCTCTCATCTAGATGTAAAGTTTTCCAGTAATGAAGAAAAGTTGCACCCGAATTTTCTGAGTGTTCTCCTTCTGTGCTTGATCATTTCAAGAATCCTTTTGTAGATGTCTTACTCCATAGTTAATGAGTCTATGGTTAAAGTTTGAGAGCCTAGTTGTAAACAGACTGTGAGAATTATGAGTAGGAACATTCATATGTGAAGAAGTGTTGAGTGTCTTCTAAAACAGGCACAATCTCGATGATCAAAGAATTGATCATTTCTTAGTGCACAATGTAAAGTTTTGCACAAATGAGGAGTCAAAATCTAAGTTGGAAGGTAAGCCATCTATGGCTAGAAGCATTTGCATAAACGGGTTCTAGTTTGAGAGAACCAAGCTTAAGAAGTTGCAGGTGTCAAAGTCGACTGTAAAGAATTACAGTTTTAGACATAGGTGACTTGTTAAGATCATTTCTCAAGATGTACTGAGTCTTTTGGAATGATTTGACTTGGAGGAGGTGTTCAAACTGTAGGTGACACCTTGTGCAAAGTTTTATCAAAGAATTTACACAATTGATAAGTCAATGAGTGAGTTATGTGCAATAGACTTTCTGTGTGGTCATCTCCTTCACAGTTTGTTCAAGAATTTGGAAATTAAGTATTGATCCTTTAAATTGGTGAAGGTTTTGAGTTACTCTTGATATAGAGGTGCTCTAACTTTAAGAGTAGCTTGTTTTTTTGGAGATTAACACTCTCCATCAGTGGTATCAGAGCAGGAAGTATCAAAATTGAAGAAAGGAGGACCCAAACTGCTTTATAAAGAATTCAACATTTGAAGATACAAAAGGTGAAAGCTTGAGAGCAAAGCTTGAGAAGGAGGCCAGAAGATATCAAGGAAGACAGAAGGAACTTCATTCGAAGTAAAGGTAACCTTATTCCTCATAAATCTTGAAGGATTTACTACACAAAGGAAGAAAGGATGGGAGATTCTCTTCAGATAGAGAAATTGGATAGAGTGAACTATCCAGCATGGTCAATGAGGATGGAAGCTAATCTTATGAGCAAAGACTTGATAGGTTATATTACAGGTGAAGAAGAAAAGCCTCAGTTGAGAGATCCTAGTATTCCAACTAGGGAGGAATTATCACATTTGAAGACTTGGATGAAGAGAGATGCTCAAGCCAGGAGCATTATCTACATGGTAGTTAATGACTACTTGCTTGGACATTTTAATGAAAGAGGTATTAAAGATATGGTTAACAATGGTTGAGTGCTTGGATTGCCTAATGTTGCAGGTCAACATATGGCATACATATGTGAGGCATGTCAATTAGGTAAGGCTCATAAGCAATCTTATTCCAAGCATGGTTTTATGTATTCAGAGAGGCTTGAATTGGTACACACAGATGTGTGGGGACCATCAAAGGATTTCAATATCAATGGTTCAAGGTATTATGTGATTTATGTTGATGATGCTACGAGATGGATCACTATCTACGTGATCAAAGATAAGTCAGAGGTATTCAATACATTCAAACATTATCATGTGTATGTAGAGAGAATTACAGGTCAAAAGGTGAAGAGATTAAGGTCAGATGGAGGGGGATAGTATTTCTCTAATGAGTTCAATGATTACTTGTGGAATGCAGGTATAAAGAGAGAAGTTACTTGTAGGTACTCTCCTCAACAAAATGGTGTAGCAGAGAGGTGGAATAGAACTCTTTTTGAGTTTGCAAGATCCATGATGAAGGAGAAAAATTGGCCAAATTACTTGTGGGCTGAGGCTGTAAATACAGCTACATATTTGGTCAATAGACTACCATGTAAAGCTTTGCAGGGTATGACACCATATGAGGCATGGTGGGGTAAGAGACCTACTCTCGATCATTGCAAAGTATTTGGATGTTTGGCATATGCATATGTGCCATCTCAATTGAGGCATAAATTGGAACCTAAAGCTGAAAAATATGTGTTCATTGGATATGATGATAAGCAGATGGGATATAGGTTGTGGAGTCCATCCACAAAACAATTCCTTGTGTCTAAGGATGTTACATTTGATGAGCAAGGTACTTGGTATGCAGGTACACTTAATGTTCATGCAGGTGATGAAGAAATTGTGAATCAAAAGAAGGGTAAATCAAAGGTTCAGATATTTGATGAAGAGGAGAACAATGAAGTACAGGTTGAAGTTGAAGAAATGCCAAGATTTGATCCAGAATGTGATGAACCAGAAACCTCAAGAAGTGGAGAACTCAGAAGGTCATCAAGACACAAATGCCAACCTACAAGGTATAGCTATGACACTTCTGTTTTGGCTACCAAAGATTATGCTTATATGATAAAGGCAGATGAAGACCCTTCTACATATGAAGAGGCAAAAGGTAAGGAAAATTGGGAGAAGGCTATGCAACAAGAGTATGATGCATTGATGGAGAATCAGACATGGGATTTGGTTCCTAAACCAAATAGTCAGAAGATCATTGGATGCAAATGGGTCTACAAGACAAAGAGGTTTGCAGATGGAAGTGTGTCTAGGTATAAAGCTAGACTTGTTGTGAAAGGGTTTGCTCAGACATGTGGTATAGATTATGATGAGACCTATAGTCTTGTGGCAAAGATGACAACCATCAAGACACTCATAGCCATTGCTGCATGTAAAGTTTGGAAATTATGTCAATTAGATGTGAAGAATGCTTTTTTAAATGGTTATATTTCAGATGATGTTTTCATGGAGCAACCACAAGGATTCAGAGATGAAAGGTATCTAGATCATGTAAGCTCAAGAGAGCTTTGTATGGTTTGAAGCAGGCCCCAAGGGCATGGAATTATAGACTTGTGAAGTTCTTGAAGGAACTTGGTTTCCAAGTATCTAAAGCAGATAGTAGCTTGCTTGTTAAAGCAAGTGATGATGGGTTCATTTACATGTGCATATATGTTGATGATATAATTCTTACAGGTACAGATGAGAAAGGCATTCAAAGCTTAAAGAAGCAAATGGAGAAAGAGTTCAAGATTATTGACTTGGGAGACTTGTCATATTTCTTGGGCATGGACATCTCATACACTCAACATGGGGTGTATGTAACTCAAGAAAGGTATTTGAGAAACTTGTTGATCAAGTTTAAGATGAATGATTGCAGGATAGCACCTACTCCAATGGAGGTGAATCACAAATTGAGCAGATATGGAGGAGAAGAGTTCAAGGACATGAAGGTATATCAAAGTTTGGTTGAAAGTCTGATCTATGCTACATTAACTAGGCTTGACTTGTCATATGCAGTTGGAGTATTATCTCAATTCATGCATTGTCTTATGAAAGAACATTGGATTGCAGGACAAAGAGTGTTGAGGTACATTAAGGGTACACTCAAAGAGGGTTTGTATTATGGTTTTACATCAGATACAAACATCAAGATTTACAGTGATATAGATTGGGCAGGTAATCCTGATGATAGAAGGTCAACTTATGGATACTTGTGTTATGTGGGAGATAAGTTAATTTCATGGTGTTCTAAGAAGCAACATAGAGTTGCTTTATCATCCACAGAGGTTGAGTACAAAGGTATGTTTGAAGCTGCAAAGGAAGTGATATGGCTTAAGACTCTTATGAAGAGTTTTGACATCATCCAAAGTACACCTACTATTCATGGAGATAACATGAGTTCATTGTATTTAGCTGCTAATTCTATTTTTCATGCCATGACTAAACATATTGAGATTTAGTATCACTTTCTAAGAGAGAAGGTGATGGATAAGGAGATTGAAGTAATACATACTTCAACAAAAGATCAGATAGCGGATATGATAACCAAAAGCTTGGATGGACCAAAGCTACAGAGATTCAAAGACATGGCAGGTATAAAGAAGATAGTGAAAACCTCAATTGATGATTGAGGGGGAGCTGTTGGTGCAGGGCAATTAACAATTGAAGTTTTGATGAAGGTTTGGAAGTCAAGGACTGAAGAAAAGATCAATTTATGAAGCATGGAGAAAGTATATATTCAGAGGATGAAGATGTGTATACATATGTACATTAATTTAGAGTCAGTTCATCTTATACTTTTGTATGGTCATGAGCTTGTAAATTTTACCTATATATACAAAGAAAATGTCAAGGCAAATATGAGAGAGTGTGTGAAGACAAGAATTGATGAGAATTAGAAGTCATTAGATGCTTGTGAAGTGTGTAGAATAGCTCTCTCATCCAGATGTAAAGTTTTCCAATAATGAAGAAAAGTTGCGCCTGATTTTTCTCCTTCTGTGCTTGATCATTTCAAGAATCCTTTTGTAGATGTCTTATTCCACAGTTAATGAGTCTATGGTTAAAGTTTGAGAGCCTAATTGTAAACAGGCTGTGAGAATTATGAGTAGGAACATTCATATGTGAAGAAGTGTTGAGTGTCTTCTGAAACATGCGCAATCTCGATGATCAAAGAATTGATCATTTCTCAGTGCACAGTGTAAAGATTTGCACAAATGAGGAGTCAAAATCTAAGTTGAAAGGTAAGCCATCTATGGCTAGAAGCATTTGCATAAACGAGTTCTAATTTGAGAGAACCAAGCTTAAGAAGTTGCAAGTGTCAAAGTCGACTGTAAAGAATTACAGTTTTAGACATAGGTGACTTGTTAAGATCATTTCTCAAGATCTACTAAGTCTTTTGGAATGATTTGACTTGGAGGAGGTGCGCAAACTTTAGAAGACACCTTGTGCAAAGTTTTATAAAAAACTTTACACAATTGATAAGTCAATGAGTGAGTTATGTGTAGCAGACTTTCTGTGTGGTCATCTCCTTCACAGTTTGTTCAAGAATTTGGAAATTAAGTATTGATCCTTTAAATTGGTGAAGGTTTCGAATTAATCTTGATATATAGGTGCTCTAACTTCAAGAGTAGCTTGTTCTTTTGGAGATTAACACTCTCCATTAAGTATGTCACGAGGCCTCTATGCATATATATGGACATTCATGTGTAACCTTGCATGAACCAATGTAGCCACATCTAAGCTTTCCATCTCGAAAAATCACTGCCATCAAACCGAAAGACACCATGCTTACAATCCAAGAGACTAGCATGTAACAAGAGGCTAGAAATAAAAATCAATCACCAATATGATCACACCTGCGTATCCATATGCATAACTCACATCACAAATGTCTGGTGGAGAAGAAACCATGTGAACCACCTATCACATAATCATGCATCTAGCATGCACATCAAATCATGAGCATAAGTCTGCTCATCAAGTCTCCAAATTGACCAAGTAGATATGAAAGAATCTTGGGAAAAATTTCAACAAAGTATCCCTTGTAAATTGAGTAATCAAAACAAGACAAACAATAGTAAAAGAAGAACGAGTAAGCTCTCAACACCTGTTACTTACCCAAATAAAGATAATGGCAAATACACATGCCAAAAATTGATGGCAATACAAACCAATACAATGGAGATATACCTTCCACTCAAGAATGAATCGTGCAAGATGATCCAACCTATCATGAAATAACCTATGAACAAGTCCAAGTGAATGGAGATAAGCAACAATCCAAAGCTATCACACTGCATAAATGATCTACTAGAGTATTCTTCTAGCATAAAAGCCGACAAAATTTTCGGCAACCTCTTCTTTGAAAAATGTCTTTAAACCAAAATAACCATGTGGGAATATACCATCCACTAATGCAAAACCATAGTGGCAATTATATATAATGATCAATGATAATATGGGTCAATGCAAAGCCAACATAGGTGATAAATTGATATATAGCTTAGGCTCCAACTAGATCATGTACCTGCACAAAAACAAGAATACAAGTACTAACCAAGATCCAAAATCAACTCATATAAATTATGTGCAATCGGCAAGCTAAGCCGTATCCAAATGCCACTATACATCTATTGACAAACTTGAACGGTATAACACAATTCCATCTCACATTCCAAACACTTGACAAGATCGTGCTCTACTCTCATACGGAGGAGATACCATAGTGATCATACATGGTCAAATGGAAACCAAGAGCAAAGAACAAGTGCTCATATACTTCTTCCAACTATATTTGCACCAATTCTAAACAAAGAGCTAAAAAGAGATTCGAAGATAATTCCAATCTTCAACTATCTTTAGGGTTGCATAAGAGAAATATGAAAGTTCCAAAATATGAAAGTGCTCATATACTTCTTCGAACTATATTTGCACCAATTCTAAACCAAGAGCTAAAAAGAGATTGGAAGATAATTCCAATCTTCAACTATCTTTTTGATGCTCCAAAATTGAAAATTTGTATGAAAGTTCTTCAACAAACTTAAATGATCTCTTTTTTTTCTACTTAATGATACAATACTTAGAACACCTCAATTGGAGGTGTGTAGCTAAATATACACACAAAACAAGCATCTGCTATCAATTTCACCTTCACCTGCAACATTATTGATAACCTAGCACTTAGAGTTTGGACATAGCCAAAAAATTGACATGTTGTCCAATTGATTGTAAATTTGACTTCTACATCACTCTAGGTTTTCAAAATTTTGGCAAACTAAACTCCAAATCAAATTTTGCATCCTCTTGTGAATTTGTAGCTTTTTATGTTACCTACACATAGAAATTTAAATCATGCAAATTGAGCTTTTTAACTAGAGTTATGGACGAAATACCAAACAACTATCAAGAGAGTGCTAACCTGCACATTCACCTCTTCTACCCTAAACTTCCATTGAAGCTCATTGCACACCAACTTTCAACAAGCTTTGATACCAATGAAGGGCTTTGGTGTGCTAAACAAGAGGAGCAAGGAGGAGATGGAGGGAGAGAGAGAGGAGAGGAGAGATGCACACACATGCATGGTAGCCTCGAAACCCACATAATGATCTCTATGAGGCAATGATCTATAAATGATATATGTATATTAATATAGGGGTGAGATCACATGACCCTTACATCCCCAACACTAAGCTCACCATTGGCGCCAATGGCTGCATGCGAGGGAAGACCTCAATGATCAATGAAGATTCATGGTTTAAGAGCTGCATATAAGCAATTCAGAACTTCTATACAGACAAGGGAAAATATTCTGAATTTTGCTGATTTGGTATCCATGCTGATTATTGAAGAAAAGAATCTTGGTGAGGATTCAAAATCCCAACGAAAGCCCAGTTCTGAGCAGGTATTCTACTCTGGTAGAGGAAGAGGCAGAGGTAGAGGTTTTGGAAATGGAAGAGGAAATAGTAACCAAGACCAAGGTCAACAACAAAATCATGCAGGAGGAAGAGGACAATTTCGAGGCAGGGGGAGCCAAAGAGGTCACAGAAATTTCCAAAGAAATGATTCAGGTAATGATAGTAAAGGATGCTGGAATCATGGTAAACTGGGATTGCAGGTTGAAGAATCAAAATAACAGAAGGCAGCAAAACAACTATGCATCCACAAGTACAGATGATTCTTAGAAGTTGTTCATGGTTCAACGTCACATGATGAATACGATGTCTGCTGGTGTTTCAAAATCAAATGATAATGTCTGGTATGTTGATTCAGGTGCTTCAAATCACATGAACAGTCATGCAGAATGGTTTAGTACTTTGCAAAAATTGCCAGTTCTTGGATATGTTGAAACAGGTGATGACACATCACATCCTATTGAGCATACAAGAAACATAGCATTATCTATGGAGAATGGAAAGGTAAAACATCTTGCTGATGTGCTACATGTTCCAAATATAGCAAAGAATCTGGTTTCTATTGGACAAATGGTTGACCAAGGATTACAAGTCAGGTTCAATGCTGATGGATTATATGTAGAAGAGTACAAGCAAGATGGATGATTGGTTGCCAAAGGAAACAAAGTGGGTAGGATGTTCACCTTAAATGTGAATATTCCTGAAATGAATGCAGCCATGTTTGCAAAAGGTGAAGGAGTTATTGCAGATATAGAGATGTGGCACAAACGGATTAGACATGCAAACTTGCAAAGGCTAAAATTGATGCAGTCAAAGGAGATTGTCCATGGACTACCAAATTTCAAAGTTGTAGAAATGCAAAAGGTATGTGCAGCATGTCAATCTGGTAAACAATCAAGAGCATCATTTCCACATGACAGGCATGTTAGTGAGAATGTACTAGAAATAGTACATACAGATGTTTGGGATCCAGCAAAGACCACATCTATGGGAGGTTGTAGGTTTTATGTTACTTTCCTTGATGACCATACACACAAAGTATGGGTATATTTCATGAAAGAGAAGAGTGAGGTGTTCACTCACTTCCAGAATTTTAAAGCTATGGTGGAAAAGCAGACAGGGAATTACATTCATACATTAAGATCTGATGGAGGAGGTGAATACGTGTCAAATGAGTTCAACAATTTTCTAAAAAATCATGGAATTTGGCGTCAGTTTTCATGCAGGTACACACCACAACAGAATGGTGTTGCTGAACGCAAAAATAGACATATTGCAGAAATAGCAAGAGCCTTGATGATTGAGAAGAATATGCCTCATTGTTATTGGGTAGAAACTGTGCATACTGCTGTATACATCATGAACAAAACTCTGACTGCTGTTGTACATCAAGTTACACCTGAAGAGAAGTTTACAGGTAAAAAGCCAAACTTATCACATCTGAAAGTTTTTGGCTGTATTGCATATGTACATGTTCCAGATGAGTTGAGGATGAAGCTTGATAGAAAGCAGAAAAATGTGTCTTCATTGGATACTCCCTTGAGCAAAAATGGTACAAATGTTATAACCCACTCACACGACAGGTGAAGGTGAGGAGAGATGTGGTATTTGATGAAATGTCAAGCTTCTATGCAGATGCCAAAGAAGGACTGAATCTTGAACCAAATGACAAAGAAAATGCTAAAAAATCAAGTGTAGAATCTCAAGTTTTGAGTGGACCAGATGCATCACCAAGCAATAGTTCCAACTCAAATCCATGGAGTGGAAAATTGCATGGAAATTTCAGTCCAACAAATTCATCAAATACATCCAAGAAAGGTAAAGAAAAGCTTTCTGCTAGTAGTAAAACATGTGCAAGTTTTGAAGATGTTGATGGAGATTCAAGTGGTTCAGAAAAGAGTCTTGATGAGGAACTTGGATTGCCCTCTGTGAAGATTCCAGGAGTAAGAAGGGCACATGCATATGATACTGTTGATATATTTAGGTAGTGATGTGTGTGAACACTCTAGGACCGCCGGGGCACTTTTTTCCCTCATTAGGAGGTTTTTTTCCCCCGGCTTGTATATACGCCTATTGCCCTAATGGGCTACTCATCTTTGTACATTCTCTAGTAATACATTCAGTATTGTGTGTTTGTGCTCCAAGCTTCTTCTTCTTCCTTGTGCTGTTCGCGTGCTTCCGCAGACGTCTATCTCCAACAATTGGTATCAGAGCAGGTCGTCGCTTCTTGTAGGGCACCGTCGACACTCCTCCATTTGCACTCTCAGATTCGCATGAAATTTGGTGAGCATACTCAGGGTGTTTTTGAAATCAAAACAGCTTTGCTGTGTGGTGCCGAAATCACGATCTGAGCTCGTTTCGGCCTCCGAATGCACTATCACAGTGCTTGTGCAGGCTATTTCGTCCTTTTGTGCCAAAGGTATATACCAGTTTCTGTTCGCCAGTTTAAGCATCTCAAAGTCTGCTACAGGTCTAGCAGAACTCGTCTGGGCAGTTCCGTTCAACTTTTTGAGATACAGTTAATTTTTTGCATCAAGGTATATTAGTCACCGGCCATGGCTAAAAGCAGTGATGTATTCCGTATGTTGGCTATTGAGGATAAGTTGGATGGTACCAACTACCCATTATGGCCTTATATGATGCGACATGTACTGGTTGCAAAAGGATTGTGGAACATTGTGCAGGGTGTTGAAAGACGTCATGTTACACCTGTAACGACAGGTACTGCAAATACAGGTGTTGGAGCTGATGAAGATGGTGCCGAAGATGATATTCCGCAGATTCTTGTTTGTGCTGCTGTTTCTATTGCACCTACTGCAGAGCAGATTCGTTGGGATGGCAGAGATGCCCAGGCACATGCATTGATAGCTTTGTCTGTCAAACGTGCCATTATTCCTCACATTCGCTCTTGCAGAACAGCAAAGGATGCTTGGGATACACTTACCACTTTGTACCAGGCTAGGAATGAGGCTCGTGTTGCTTACCTCCGAAAACAGTTGGAGAGTGAGCACATGAATGAAGGTGATTCTATGGACAGTTTTCTTACAAAGATCAGAGACCTAAAGGAACAAATGATTTCTGCTGATGAGGTTATACCAGATAGCTCACTTGTGCAAACCGTTCTGAATGGTCTTCCTGATTCATATCAGAGTTTTGCCTCTACTCTTCGGTTGATGATGAAAGGCAATCCGAATGCCTTGTCATTTGAGGAATTAGTCTCTGTTCTGTTGCAGGAAGATCAGTCCAGGTAGAACAGGTCCATTATGCGTGTTGCAGATCAAGCTTTCCTCGCTAGTCAGAAGGGCAAAGGAAAATGGAGCTCTTCTACTAGTAAGCAGAAATCTGCAAATGCTGCACAATCGAAGAACTAGAATAAAGATGAGAAGAAATCAGAAAAGCAGAAATTGTTCTGCAAGTACTGTAAAGGAAATGATCATATTATAAAGAACTGTCCAAAACTGGCTGCTTAAGAGGCAAATAAGAAAGAGGCTGGAATGGTTGTTGCAGCGGCCTCTACACCAAAAACAGAGTCTGCAAATCTTGTGCAGGAAGAAGAATGGGCGTTTACTACTGTCTGCAGTTTTGACCCATCTTCTCATGATCAGTGCATGTCTGCAGTAGACTCAGATGTTTGGTACTTTGACAGTGGGGCGACCAAACATATTACCTCGTAGCGCAGTTTCTTCTCTTCACTCGAGCCTGCCCCTACAAGGAATACTGTCACATGCGCCAATAACTCCTCTTATCTTGTTATGGGAGTTGGCAAGATCATTCTGACTACTATTGATGGTAGTTCTTTCACTTTGTCAGATGCTTTATTTGTGCCAGGGATCAAAAAGAACCTGTTATCAGTTTCTGCATTAGCCAAGATTGGCTTGGTTGTGAAATTCGTTGATGACAGGTGTACAGTCCATGATCTCTCAAATGGCGATGTGATTATTGCCTCTAGCATTTTATGTCATGGGCTATATAAGCTCATAGACTATGAAAGATCTGTGAATGATTCGGCATGTGCAGTTCATGATTCTCAGGCTATGTCAGATGCAAAGCTTTGGCATGCACGCTTTGGTCATCTGAATTTTGCTAGTTTGTTACGCCTGCAGAAATCTGAAATGGTGTCCTCTTTGCCCAAACTTGAGGCACCTGGAAAACATGTTTGTGAAGGTTGTATTTTGGGCAAAATGCAGCATTCTTCCTTTCCAAAAGATGGTTCAGTTCGGGCTACGTAGAAATTGCAGCTTGTACATAGTGATGTCTGTGGTCCTATGTAGACACCCTCTTTTGGAAATTACCTTTACTTCGTGACTTTCATTGATGATTTTTCTAGGCATGCATGGGTATATCCACTCAAAGCAAAGTCGGAAGTGTTCATGTGCTTCAAACAGTTTTTGGTTTTGGCTGAAAATCTGTCAGCATGTAAAATGGGCACCCTCCGTTCTAATCGAGGGGGGGAATATATGTCTTCAGATTTTAATGCATTTCTGGCTAAACGTGGGATAAAACACCAGTGTACAGTGCCGTATACACCTCAACAGAATGGAGTTGCTGAACGAAAGAACAGGTCACTCATGGAGATGGCGAGGTGCATGGTCAAAAGTCAGGCTTTACCACATAGTTTCTGGCTTGAGGCTGTCATTTGTGCAGCATATGTACTGAACAGGTGTCCCACTAAAGCGTTGCAGTCTATCACTCCATATGAGGCTTGGCATGACCGCAAGCCATCTGTTGCTCATCTACGTGTTTTTGGTTGTTTGGCATATGTATTAGTGCCTGAACAATATCGCAAAAAATTGGATGATAAGGCAATAAAATGTATTTTTGTTGGGTAGAGTTCTGAAAGTAAAGGCTATCGTCTGTATCATCCACAGACTAAACGCATTCTGGTTAGCCGTGATGTTGTCTTTGTGGAAGATGCTATTCAGCCATTGCTTTCATGTACTAAGGAGACATCTGTTAGCTCCAAAGACATGTATGATTCTTTGATGCCTCTTTTTACAAGTGGACAAGCTAGTACTGGTCCTAATGAGGCAACTTCTCAGCCTTTGCAGGTTTCATATGATGATGCAGATCATTCCATTTCTGATGCAGATTTACATGATGCACTTGTTGATGAGAGAGCTGATATTGAGCAGGCAAAAACTATGCCAAAATGGCTGGTGCAAACTTTGCGTGAAAGCAAATTAGATGCACCTTTGTCATATCGTACTCGTTCAGGCTCTCATAGTGCCTCCTTTGCATCAGATTGCTATGCTATGGCTGCATCTAGTCTCTGTGATGAGAATGAGCCTGTTTCTTTTGATGAAGCACAAAATTCAGAAAATTGGATGGCTGCTATGCAATCTGAATATGATGCTATAATGAAGAATGGTACATGGTCTTTATGTGACTTGCCTCCTGGCAAGACGGCCATTGGCACTAAGTGGGTATACAAGCTGAAGCGTAAACCTGATGTTACAGTTGATAGGTATAAGGCTAGGCTTGTTGCAAAGGGTTATGCACAGGAAAGAGGCATTGATTTTGATGAGACCTTTGCACCTACATGCCGTATGACTAGTGTTCGAAGCATTTGTGCACTTGCAGCCCATCATGGTTGGAATGTACATCAATTGGACATTAAAACAGCATTTCTGAATGGTGACTTGCATGAAGAAGTGTATGTTTTTCAGCTCCTTGGCTTTGTGCAGAAAGGGCATGAAAACCAGGTTTGCAGGTTAAAGAAGGCATTATATGGTTTAAAGCAAGCACCACGTGCTTGGTATGAGAAGATACATGCCTATCTGATTGCACATGGTTTTGAGAACAGTCCAAGTGAAAGCACCTTATATGTTAAACGTGCTAATGATGTGCTTCTGATCATTGTTGTCTATGTTGATGACATGCTGCTCACTGGTCCTATTGAGACACATATTGCTGATTTTAAGGCTGATTTGCATGCCTCATTTGAGATGTCTGATTTGGGGCATTTGCATCACTATTTGGGCATTCAGTTTATGCAAGTTGATGGTGGAATGGCTTTGTGTCAAATGAAATATATTGACACATTATTGCAGCGTTTTGGCCTTGAAGACTGTAAGCCTATTGCCACTCCTATGGAGACAGGTTTACGATTGAGTCTTCATGATGCTGGAGATGCATTTGATGCTGTTCTCTAGTAGCAGGCTGTTGGATGCTTGATTTACTTATGCATTACTCGGCCAGATATTCAGTTTGCTGTCTCACAGATGAGCAGGTTTATGCATTGCCCAGGAGTCACGCATTGGAAAGCGGTTAAGCGCATCTTTCACTACTTGAGTGGTACTCGGCTACTTGGGTTATTTTATCCGAAGGGGGGATCACTACCGCCAGATTTGCATGCTTTTTCTGACTCAGATTGGGCTGGTTGCTATGACACTCGTGTGTCCACCAGTGGTTTTTGCTTCATGCTTGGTAGCTCATGTATATCTTGGTTGAGCAAGAAGCAGCCTACTGTGGCCACTTCCAGTTGTGAGGCTGAGTATAGGGAAGCTTTCACAGCGACTGTTGAGTGTGTGTGGCTCAGACGCCTTATGGTTGATTTGGGTGTTGGCTAGTCTTCTGCCACCACCATCTTCACTGACAGTGAGAGCGCATTGGCAGTTGCGAGGAACCCTGTGTTCCATGCTCGCACTAAGCACATTGAGGTGCATTATCACTATGTCAGGGAGAGGTTCTCTGCTGGGGAGATCAGCTTGGCATATGTGCCCACGCAAGAGAACATTGCAGACCTTTTCACGAAGGCTCTGCCTAGGGAGAAGTTTGAAGCTTTACGCAAAGCTTTGGGCTTACTTCCTTTTGTGGAGTGATTTCCACATAGCTTGGCACTTCCTTATACATGAGTGCCAGCTCCTTGTTCACCGCATCACTCCCAGGGGGGATTTGTTGATATATTTAGGTAGTGATGTGTGTGAACACTCTAGGACCGCCGGGGCACTTTTTTCCCTCTTTAGGAGGTTTTTTTCCCTCGGCTTGTATATACTCCTATTGCCCTAATGGGCTACTCATCTTTGTACATTCTCTAGTAATACATTCAGTATTGTGTGTTTGTGCTCCAAGCTTCTTCTTCTTCCTGGGGCTATTCGCGTGCTTCCACAGACGTCTATCTCCAACAGATACAAGAAGTAGTGACCCAGGACCAAGAAGATCTGGGAGGATGTGTAATTCAGTGCAACGATTGACATATGATAGTTACATGGCTCGCCATTGTGCCTACATGACAAAGGTAATACAAGATGCCGAACCTTCTTGTTTTGAAGATGCAATTGGTAATGCAGATTGGGAAAAAGCTATGGATGAGGAGACAGATGCACTTTATGGAAATGATACATGGAAGCTGGTTCCATTGCCACAAGGAAAGAAACCCATAGGCTGCAAGTGGGTTTACAAGGTAAAGCACAATGCTGATGATGGCATAAGCAGGTACAAAGCACGATTGGTAGCAAAAGGATATGCACAGACATATGGTATTGATTATGAGGAAACATTCAGCCTTGTAGCTAAAATGTTTATTATCAGAACACTTGTTGCATTAGCTACAACAAAAGGATGGACTTTGCATCAGATGGATATGAAGAATGCTTTCTTACATGGTGAGTTACAGGAAGAAGTATACATGGACTAGCCACAAGGATATGAAGATTCAAAGCATCCAGAATATGTTTGCAGGTTGCAAAAGGCTTTGTATGGGCTGAAGCAAGCTCCTCGTGCATGGCATGCAAGGATTGCTGATTACTTAACCAGCATTGGGTTTTCTATGTGTGATGCAGATCATTCACTATATGCAAGGAAGGGTGATGATGGCATCACAATTGTTGCTATTTATGTTAATGAATTGATTGTAGGTGGTGATAATGAAGAAAGCATTAACGAGGTAAAGAAACTTCTTATGCAAGAATTTGACATGAAAGATCTTGGTGTGCTGCGCTATTTCTTGGGCATTGAGTTTATACATACAAAAACAGGTATATGGATGTCACAAAGGCAATACGCCTTGAATATGCTACAAAAGTATGGTATGGCTGATTGTAAGCCAATTTCTATGCTATTAGATCAGAATTTGAAGTTGGATGCTACATCAGGTGATGGAAAACGCTACTATGTATAGGAAAATTGTGGGAAGTCTTATATATCTCACAATTACAAGGCCTGATCTAAGCTATACTATTGGACTTGAAAGTCAGTTTATGCAGGTTCCCAGGAAGCCACATTTGGATGCTCTGAGGTGCACTCTAACTTATGTGAGTGCTACTTTGGATTATGCATTGTTTTATGAAGCTGGTGTAGATTTGCAGGTTCACGGATACACCGATGCAGATTCGGCTGGTTGTAATCCAGATAGAAGATCTACTAGTGGCTTTCTATTCTCACTTGGAGGTGAAGCTATTACATGGAGCAGCAAGAAGCAATCCACTGTTGCTTTGTCGAGTACAGAGGCTGAGTATAGAGGTGCTGCAATGGAAGCATGTGAGGCATCATGGTTGGAGATGCTACTTGCAGATTTAGGTGTGGAAGTGCAAAAGCCTATCACTATCTATTGTGATAATCTTAGTAGCATACAGTTAGCACGAAACCCTATTTTTCATGCCGGAACAAAGCATATCGAGGTACATTATCACTTCACCAGAGAGAAGGTATCAGCAGGTGATATTGATCTTGTTTATGTGAGAACAGATGAGCAGGTTGCTGATATTTTCACCAAAGCACTTGGAGCTGAGAAGTTGAAGAAGTTTCGGAAGATGCTTGGATTACAGGATATGATGTTGAGCTTGAGGGGGAGTGTTGAGATATCAAGCTCAACGTGTGATGATCCAGGATGACACGTATTAAGTTTTTGTTTCTCTGACATGTATAGTGGTCACACCAATATATGTCAGGGATGCTTCATTGAGCTTTATTAGATTTATCTACCCAAAGTGATGGCACATTTGTTTCTTGCCAGCTCACTCACTCGTGGACATTAGTTTTCTCCTTATGTACTGGTCTTTATATATTGCACTTGTTGTATTCTTATTTTAGGTCATTCTTGTACATTCATTTTTATGTAATAGAAGAAGAAGAAGAAGAAGATCATTATTCCTTGCCTCAATCTCAGTGTGTGCTTCTCTTTGATTGTGAGAGTGTGTGTGTGAGCTCTCTTCCTTATCTCCTTCCTCATGACAATGGAATACATTTTGCATAGCTATTAGCAATAGTGCACCTAGCGGTAAACTCTTGTATGATGACATATGTGGAGCACTCTTGAGTGAGGAGATTCATAGAAAATCTATGGTTGGCACTCAGAGTGGAGATGCATATAATGTTCGTGATTCTTATCAAGGAAAGAATCACGAACATGGAAGGAGTAAGAACAAGGAAAAGAATGTTTGATTGAATAAGAGTAGAAAATAAATCAAGGAAGAGGGATATTGAATGCCATTATCTTCATAATAAAGGACACATGAAGAAAGACAACTATGCATTAAAAATGCTAAAGGTAAAGGACAAAATGTTGATGGGCACGTTAAAAAACTACCTGCACCATCTACTGTGACTATGAAGATTGAATAAATTCATTCTATTTTTGATGATGTTGATGTGTTGACACTTGACAATATGCCAACTGAGGCTATTATGGTTGATTCTCTTTCCCACACATTGCTCTTAAATTCTGCCACTTCTTTCCATGTGACACCACATAGAGAATGAGTCTCTGCTTATGCAACAAAGTCTCTTGGTACTATGAGATTTGGTGAATCTTACCAGTGTGACATTGTCAAGATTGGAGATGTGGTTGTGCAATTCATTGATGGTTCAATATTCATTATGCATAATGTACACCATGTACCTTCAAAATCATGTTGTTTGATGTCGATTGGCCAACTTGATGGCCTTGGTTACAAGGTGGTTTTCTATGCTCAGTCTTTTCATGTATCAAAAGGCAATATGGTTATTGCAAAAGGAAGAAAACTTGGCTCACTTTATCCTTTACTTGTATCACAAAAAGAACACTTGTTAGTTGTTATTGAATAGCCTATGGCTTGTATTTGACATGTCCATTTGGTCCACATATCTCATAGTTGAATGGAAAATATTTCTTGTTTTGGATACTTACTTGTGTTATATTTCTCATATTTTTCATTTTGTGAGCATTTTTAATATGGAAAGAAAACTAGGAATGTGCATAAGATGCACATTGAATCTTCAATTCAGCCCTTAGATGTTGTTCATATAGATATGTGTGGTCATATGCCCACAAGGTCATTAGATGGTTCTCTTTACTTTGTCACTTTCATAGATGATGTCAAATCAAAGGATGAAGTATTCCCTAATTTTAAAAAATGTCTTTCTTTTATTGAGACTTAAAAAGGAACTAAGCTCAAGGCTTTACATTTAGATAATGGGGGTAAGTATACCTCACATAAATTCAACATTATTTGTCAATCTAAAGGAATTTGTAGAGAGTTTATAGATCCTTATACCCTAGTACAAAATGGTGTGGCTGAAAGGATGAATAGAACTATTCAAGATAGAGTAGTTTCTATGCTACATCATGCAAACCTTTCACAAGGCTTTTTGGAAAAATCAGTATTGAATGCAGCCATGTGATTAACCTTTCACCTAGTACTACCAAAGTTCTAAAAGTGGCATAAGAGTTATGGATAGGGAAACCACCATATTATGATCATCTTCGAGTTTTTGGGTGTGAAGCATATGTTCATATACCCAAGAATCTTAGAGAAAAACTCGATCATAAGTAAAAGAAATGCATTTCTCTTGGATATGGTTGAGATGGAAAATTTGGATATCACTTATGGAGTCCTGAAACACGGTCAGTGATTAGTAGTGATGTCATTTTCAATGAGTCTAAGATGCATAAAAAACCCATTAAGGAGGTTGAAGTGAGAATTGTGGTGTTTGAGGATACTAGTCCTCCAATTAGCATGCATAAAAATGCTGCACATAGGGATGTTCAAGAGAATGTTCAATCAGATCGGTCTACAAATGATGCTGTTCAACCACCATTGAGATGCTCTGCATGTTCCCCACCTCCACCTAATAGATATGTTCCAAGTTTGGATTTTGTTATGCTAATAGATGCTGGTGAGACTTCTTGCTACAAAGAGGCTATGCAAACAAAGGATCATGTCAACTGGGAGTATGCCATGAAGAGTGAGTTGGATCCCATTCACAAGAATGGTACTTGGGATTTAGTACCTTTGCCAAAGGGAAAGAAAGCTTTACCATGTAAATGGGTATAAAAATCACATGAGATAGTGCTTCTCCAAAGTATAAAGCATAACTTGTTGCAAAGGGTTAGGCAACAACATGGTGTTGATTTAAAGGAAATCTTCTTTCCAATGGTCAAGATGACTACCCTACACATCTTCCTTGGATTCATTGCAATGTAGGACTTAGAGCTAGTCCAATGGATGTGAAAATTCCTTTCTTGCATGGAGATCTTACAGATGAGATCTATGTTGAGGAAGAGGTTATATGTACTTAAATAGTCCCATAGATGATGGTACCAAAATATTGATGCTTTTATGAAGTCTCAAGGCTACATAAAGAGATGCTCAGTTGGCTACTTGATATGCTTCATACTTTATGTCAACGATATGTTGATTACTAGGAAGTCCACTTATGAATTTTCATTCCCAAAAGAGGTTGAGTGGGACATTTGATATGAAGGATTTGGAGGATTCCAAATAGATCCTTGGCATGCACTTACTTGTGATAGAAGTAAAAGTTGTACATACTTGTCTCAAAGTGAGTACATATCCAAAGTACTTTGCAGGTTCAATATGTAGGGTGAAAAAGAATTGAGTTCACATTCACCCACATATCTGAAACTGAGCAAGGATGATTGCCCCAAATCAGATGAGGAAAAGCAATTCATGACTAAAATTCTTTATTTGTCTGCTATTGGTAGACATTGCATTTTTGGTGGGATTTGTGAGTAGATATATATCTGACCTTGGCAAGAATCGTTGGGAAGTGGCTAAGATGATTTTGAGATATCTGAGTGGTACTAATCAAAAGTGTCTATGCTTAGGTAGAGGAAAGGCATCCATTATTGGTTACATAAATTCCAATTATGCTGGTTGTGAAGACAATCAAAAGTATACATCAGGGTACATTTTTCATTTTGTTCGAGGTTCTATCTCTTGAATATCTTGTCTTCAAGGATGTACATCTATTTCCACCATAGAAGCAAAGTATGTTGCAACAAGTGAGGCATGTAAGGAAGCATTGTGACTTTCTCATCTTGCTTGTGATATGGGTCTACCTCAACATGTACCTCGTTTTCTCAATGATAGTCAGAGTGCCATTGCTTTGGCTAAGAATCCGATCTATCATGCAAAAACCAAGAACATTAAAGTGAAGTATCACTTCATTAGAGATTGCTTAGCCACAGAGCAAATTATTCCTGAGAATGTTCATACTCAAGATAATGTTGCAGATGCTTTGACTAAATATCTACCACAGGATAGCTTTCGACACTATTGTCACTTGATGGGGGTTACTTGATTCATGGTCTTATACAATTAATTGTATATTGTGTAACATGCCCATGAGGTGGGAGGTATAGTTTGTATGTTTACACTCAGGCATTCTTTATCATCATTCATTATTCTCCCATGGTCACTTTGGCCATATTAGCCTTTAGTGGGAGATTGTTATTGTTAGTGTCCATGTGAAAGTCCAAATGGTTGATGGACATTTTTATCTATGTTCTTTAATAAAACATATAGTGGCTTGGTCAGTCATAGACTAAAAGTTTGACCGCATTTGTAACACTCTAAAAATTTGTGTTATCCTCTCTATGTATTGTGTGTTTTCTATGTATTCTATAGCCTCTGTGTGGAGTTCTATGTGCAGTGTCTGAAGCTCGACTTTCTACTACAAGGGTATCATTGTGGAACTCTAAAAAAGGAGAATCCATGGTGGTGCATCACCATCTCAATACTTCAAGGTATACCATTGAAAAATATAACTATATTGAACACCAATAAACTACATGACTTAGGAGTAAGAAATAAAGAGAGGATCAACATCTAAGAGTTTGAAAGTAAAATCCTAAAATTGAATCCCTAAAGACTTCATCCAAAAGGTGTGCCTTGAATTTAAGGTGTTGATATATTTAGGTAGTGATGTGTGTGAACACTCTAGGACCGTCGAGGCACTTTTTTCCCTCTTTAGGAGGTTTTTTTCCCCCGGCTTGTATATATGCCTATTGCCCTAATGGGCTACTGATCTTTGTACATTCTCTAGTAATACATTCAGTATTGTGTGTTTGTGCTCCAAGCTTCTTCTTCCTTGTGCTTTTCGCGTGCTTCCGCAGACGTCTATCTCCAACAATTGGTATCAGAGCAGGTCGTCGCTTCTTCTAGGGCGCCGTCGACACTCCTCCGTTTGCAATCTCAGATTCGCACGAAATTTGGTGAGCATACTCAGGGTGTTTCCGAGATCAAAACAGCTTTGCTGTGTGGTGCCGAAATCGCGATCTGAGCTCGTTTCGGCCTCCGAACGCACTATCGCAGTGCTTGTGCAGGCTATTTCGTCCTTTTGTGCCAAAGGTATATACCAGTTTCTGTTCGCCAGTTTAAGCGTCTCCAAGTCTGCTACAGGTCTAGCAGAACTCGTCTGGGCAGTTCTGTTCAACTTTTTGAGATATAGTCAATTTTCTGCATCAAGGTATTCTAGTCACCGGCCATGGCTGAAAGCAGTGATGTATTCCGTATGTTGGCTGTTGAGGATAAGTTGGATGGTACCAACTACCCATTATGGGCTTATATGATGCGACATGTACTGGTTGCAAAAGGATTGTGGAACATTGTGCAGGGTGTTGAAAGACGTCATGTTACACCTGTAATGAAGATGGTGTCGAAGATGATATTCCGCAGATTCCTGTTCGTGTTGCTGTTTCTATTGCACCTACTACAGAGTAGATTCGTTGGGATGGTAGAGATGCCCAGGCACATGCATTGGTAGCTTTGTCTGTCAAACGTGCCATTATTCCTCACATTCGCTCTTGCAGAACAACAAAGGATGCTTGGGATACACTTACCACTTTGTACCAGGCTAGGAATGAGGCTCGTGTTGCTTACCTCCGAAAACAGTTGGAGAGTGAGCACATGAATGAAGGTGATTCTATGGACAATTTTCTTACAAAGATCAAAGACATGAAGGAACAATTGATTTCTGCTGATGGGGTTATACCAGATAGCTCACTTGTGCAGACCGTTCTGAATGGTCTTCCTGATTCATATCAGAGTTTTGCCTCTACTCTTCGGTTGATGATGAAAGGCAATCTGAATGCCTTGTCATTTGAGGAATTAGTCTCTGTTCTGTTGCAGGAAGATCAGTCCAGGCAGAACAGGTCCATTATGCGTGTTGCAGATCAAGCTTTCCTGGCTAGTGAGAAGGGCAAAGGAAAATGGAGCTCTTCTACTAGTAAGCAGAAATCTGCAAATGCTGCACAATCGAAGAACCAGGATAAAGATGAGAAGAAATCAAAAAAGCAGAAATTGTTCTGCAAGTACTGTAAAGGAAATGCTCATATTATAAAGAACTGTCCAAAACTGGCTGCTAAAGAGGCAAAGAAGAAAGAGGCTGGAATGGTTGTTGCAGAGGCCTCTACACCAAAAACAGAGTCTGCAAATCTTGTGCAGGAAGAAGAATGGGCGTTTACTACTGTCTGCAGTTTTGACCCATCTTCTCATGATCAGTGCATGTCTGCAGTAGACTCAGATGTTTGGTACTTTGACAGTGGGGCGACCAAACATATTACCTCGTAGCGCAGTTTCTTCTCTTCACTCGAGCCTGCCCCTACAGGGAATACTGTCACATGCGCCAATAACTCCTCTTATCCTGTTATGGGAGTTGGTAAGATCATTCTGACTACTGCTGATGGTAGTTCTTTCACTTTGTCAGATGCTTTATTTGTGCCAGGGATAAAAAAGAACCTGTTATCAGTTTCTGCATTAGCCAAGATTGGCTTGGTTGTGAAATTCGTTGATGACAGGTGTACAGTCCATGATCTCTCAAATGGCGATGTGATTATTGCTTCTGGCATTTTATGTCGTGGGCTGTATAAGCTCATAGACTATGAAAGATCTGTGAATGATTCGGCATGTGCAGTTCATGATTCTCAGGCTATGTTAGATGCAAAGCTTTGGCATGCATGCTTTGGTCATCTGAATTTTGCTAGTTTGTTATGCCTGCAGAAATCTGAAATGGTGTCCTCTTTGCCCAAACTTGATGCACCTGGAAAACATGTTTATGAAGGCTCTATTTTGGGCAAAATGCAACGTTCTTCCTTTCCAAAAGATGGTTCAGTTCGGGGTACGCAGAAATTGCAACTTGTACATAGTGATGTCTGTGGTCCTATGCAGACACCCTCTTTTAGAAATTACCTTTACTTCGTGACTTTCATTGATGATTTTTCCAGGCATGCATGGGTATATCCACTCAAAGCAAAGTCCGAAGTGTTCATGTGCTTCAAACAGTTTTTGGTTTTGGTTGAAAATATGTCAGCATGTAAAATGGGCACCCTCCGTTCTAATCGAGGGGGGGAATATATGTCTTCAGATTTTAATGCATTTCTGGCTGAACGTGGGATAAAACACCAGTGTACAGTGCCGTATACACCTCAACAGAATGGAGTTGCTGAACGAAAGAATAGGTCACTCATGGAGATGGCGAGGTGCATGGTCAAAAGTCAGGCTTTACCACATAGTTTCTGGCTTGAGGCTGTCATGTGTGCAGCATATGTACTAAACAGGTGTCCCACTAAAGCGTTGCAGTCTATCACTCCATATGAGGCTTGGCATGACTGCAAGCCATCTGTTGCTCATCTGCGTGTTTTTGGTTGTTTGGCATATGCATTAGTGCCTGAACAACATCGTAGAAAATTGGATGATAAGGCAGTAAAATGTATTTTTGTTGGGTACAATTCTGAAAGTAAAGGCTATCGTCTGTATCATCCACAGACTAAACGCATTCTGGTTAGCCGTGATGTTGTCTTTGTGGAAGATGCTATTCAGCCATTGCTTTCATGTACTAAGGAGACATCTGTTAGCTCCAAAGACATGTATGATACTTTGATGCCTCTTTTTACAGGTGGAAAGGCTAGTGCTGGTCCTAATGAGACAACTTCTCAGCCTTTGCAGGTTTCATATGATGACGTGGATCATTCCATTTCTGATGCAGATTTACATGATGCACTTCTTGATGAGAGAGCTGATATTGAGCAGGCAAAAACTATGCCAAAATGGCTGGTGCAAACTTTGCGTGACAGCAAATTAGATGCACCTTTGTCATATCGTACTCGTTCAGGCTCTCATAGTGCCTCCTTTGCATCAGATTGCTATGCTATGGCTGCATCTAGTCTCTGTGATGAGAATGAGCCTGTTTCTTTTGATGAAGCACAAAATTCAGAAAATTGGATGGCTGCTATGCAATCTGAATATGATGCTATAATGAAGAATGGTACATGGTCTTTATGTGACTTGCCTCCTGGCAAGAAGGCCATTGGCACTAAGTGGGTATACAAGCTAAAGCATAAACCTGATGGTACAGTTGATAGGTATAAGGCTAGGCTTGTTGCAAAGGGTTATGCACAGGAAAGAGGCATTGATTTTGATGAGACCTTTGCACCTACATGCCGTATGACTACTGTTCGGAGCATTTGTGCACTTGCAGTCCATCATGGTTGGAATGTACATCAGTTGGACATTAAAACAACATTTCTGAATGGTGACTTGCATGAAGAAGTGTATGTTTTTCAGCTCCGTGGCTTTGTGCAGAAAGGGCATGAAAACCAGGTTTGCAGGTTAAAGAAGGCATTATATGGTTTAAAGCAAGCACCACGTGCTTGGTATGAGAAGATACATGCCTATCTGATTGCACATGGTTTTGAGAACAGTCCAACTGAAAGCACCTTATATGTTAAACGTGCTAATGATGTGCTTCTGATCATTGTTGTCTATGTTGATGACATGCTGCTCACTGGTCCTATTGAGACACATATTGCTGATTTTAAGGCTGATTTGCATGCCTCATTTGAGATGTCTGATTTGGGGCATTTGCATCACTATTTGGGCATTCAGTTTATGCAAGTTGATGGTGGAATGGCTTTGTGTCAAATGAAATATATTGACACATTATTGCAGCGTTTTGGCCTTGAAGACTGTAAGCCTATTGCCACTCCTATGGAGACAGGTTTACGATTGAGTCTTCATGATGCTGGAGATGCATTTGATGCTGTTCTCTAGTAGCAGGCTGTTGGATGCTTGATTTACTTATGCATTACTCGGCCAGATATTCAGTTTGCTGTCTCACAGATGAGAAGGGTTTATGCATTGCCCAGGAGTCGCGCATTGGAAAGCGGTTAAGCACATCTTTCGCTGCTTGAGTGGTACTCGGCTACTTGGGTTGTTTTATCCCAAGGGGGGATCACTACCGCCAGATTTGCATGCTTTTTCTGACTCGGATTGGGCTGGTTGCTATGACACTCGTGTGTCCACCAGTGGTTTTTGCTTCATGCTTGGTAGCTCATGTATATCTTGGTTGAGCAAGAAGCAGCCTACTGTGGCCACTTCCAGTTGTGAGGCTAAGTATAGGGCAGCTTTCACAGCGATTGTTGAGTGTGTGTGGCTCAGACGCCTTATGGCTGATTTGTGTGTTGGCCAGTCTTCTGCCACCACCATCTTCACTGACAGTCAGAGCGCATTGGCAGTTGCGAGGAACCCTGTGTTCCATGCTCGCACTAAGCACATTGAGGTGCATTATCACTATGTCAGGGAGAGGTTCTCTGCTGGGGAGATCAGCTTGGCATATGTGCCCATGCAGGAGAACATTGCAGACCTTTTCACGAAGGCTCTGCCTAGGGGGAAGTTTGAAGCTTTCCGCAAAGCTTTGGGCTTACTTCCTTTTGTGGAGTGATTTCCACATAGCTTGGCACTTCCTTATACATGAGCGCCAGCTCCTTGTTCACCGCATCACTCCCAGGGGGGATTTGTTGATATATTTAGGTAGTGATGTGTGTGAACACTCTAGGACCGCCGGGGCACTTTTTTCCCTCTTTAGGAGGTTTTTTTCCCCCGGCTTGTATATACGCCTATTCCCCTAATGGGCTACTGATCTTTGTACATTCTCTAGTAATACATTCAATATTGTGTGTTTAAGCTCCAAGCTTCTTCTTCTTCCTTGTGCTTTCGCGTGCTTCTGCAGACGTCTATCTCCAACATAAGGAACATAAAGATGATCTTAAAACTAGACTTGGGTGGAAGCTCACAAAGATCATCTTTTAAATTCAAGTCAATAAGTAAGTGAAAATAATAAGAAAGATTTGGTTACGATGTCAACATAGGACATCTTAAAAACATATCTAAAGCATAAAAGGAGAGAATTGTTGAAAGATTAAGAGGACCTTTAGGGTTTGAGATCCAACTAAAGATCCATAAGGATAAAGTACTAAAGAAATGATTGGAATAAACTATTCCTATGAATACTTGTGACCTTAAAGGATCTTTTACACTATGAGTTCCCATTTTGGGATGTAGTTATAAAGATCTTAATCTTTTTTTGAAGAACAAGTAAGATAGATTTCAACCAAGTAGAGTCTTCAACAACTAGATTGATCCCTAAGGGTTTTAGTCTCTTAAATTGGACTCTCAAAACTACATAAAGCATTGAAAGGACATTGAACCCACTTTTAGTAAGCTATTCAAAATTCTCTCCAAATTAAAAAATATATTATATCCTCTTAAACCAAATAGATAATCCACTTATATCATTTTATTGGTTGGGCAAGGAATATAAAATAAATTCCCCTCTGTTTAGATTGATCTCTTTATTGGAGGCAAATTGCAAACAAGAAATTCACCCATTTCACTAGCCTGAATGTACAAAATATGTGTACATCTAAGAGAACATTATTTGGGCACATATTATGAAAGATTAATCTTCCTTTCATAACAAGATAGATTTAAACTTGATAGATGAATCTAAAAAGGAAGTCTTAAGAATACCCATCTATTTTGCTAGGTTCATACATAAGAGTTGCACAAAAATGAACCAAGATAGTAATTTAGTTGGCTCCACCTAATTCACAAGTTATGGAGGCCCAAATTTCACATAGATTGAACAAAGGAAATAGGTAGGGATGTCTTATTCCACATTTGCCATTCTTTCCATACTTTGCACTTGATTTGATTTTTTCATATGAAAAACCAATTAGAGCTTTGAGTGATCAAGGGATGAATTGAACCACACATGGGTCCTCTTCTTTTGAGATTCAATTGGGATAGGATCCCCCTTCTAAATAAAGAGACAAATTAGAGAGATGAAGACAATGATCAATGAGATTGATCATGGGGATGGGGGAATACACAAAGGTATATATCTCCACTCATTTTCGAGGATAGAAATGTTTTGAAGGGGGCAATGTTATATAACCACATGGGTCTAAGGGTACAACCCTTGAGTTTCTAGGTGTGAAACCCTTAGGGTTTTTTTCTTATTTACCACTATTTGGTGGGTCTTGAACCTTATGGTTGATTCTTTAAGGTTGAATACCTTAGGATTGGTTGGAAGCTTCTCCTAGCCACTTGATTTGTATATGAGATCTTAGATTATCTTCTTTTAGAAGGAATGTGATTTTCTAAGCTTGGAAACCATGTGATCACCTTGGGAATGGGTGTTGGAGTTTGAGGTCTACAAAAGCAC
>CM035434.1:41875182-41877682 GCA_020310875.1 Ceratopteris richardii
ATATACTGATAAGAAAGTTAAGGATAAAGGTAAAGGAAAGAAGCAGGAAGAAGAAGGCTCTACCTCCCAAGCTAATTATGCAGGGAGAGGTAGATCTTCAAGAGGAAGAGGCAGAGGAAGTAAGTCAGGTAGGGGGAGACCCTACAACTCATCACCATGCAACATTTGTGGATTGTCCAATCATACCACAGATGAATGCTACAAGAACTACAAGAATCAGCGAGGAAGAGGCTATTCAAGAGGTGGATACTCTCAAGGCAGAGGTAGATTCAACCAACATCAAGGCTACAATGGATACAACAATCAGTAATACAACAATTACAACCACAACCACAATTGTAACTACCAAGGTGGATTCAGAAATAGAAGAGACTACAACAACTACACAGAGGAGCAAGATGACTCCCTATTGATCATGAATATGACCTCCAAGGCAGGTACAAATGATGATCATTTATTTTATATTGACTCAGGATGTTTTAACCATGTAGCTGGCAATGTGGCACTACTCTCTGATTTGGAAGAACCCAAGGGCAAACATCAGGTACAGACAGGTGATGACACTAAACATTCTGTTGTAAAAATTGGAAATGCGAAGACATGTGATGGTAACCAGAACCTATTGAGCAGGGTACTCTATGTACCAACCATCACCAAGAATCTAATGAGTGTTGGTCAGATTGTGGAGAAAGGTTTGCAGGTCAGGTTCACTCAACATGGAGCATATGTGGAGGACCCAAGACATGGTTTCAAAAGAATTGCCAAGGGGGAGAAATCAGGTAGATTTTTTACTTTTGAGCTAGAAGACACCAAGAACATTGCTTTATATAATTACAAGGATCAAACACTTTCAGAGTTAGAAATATGGCACAAGAGGTTAGGCCACATAGGTGAAAGAACCCTAAAGCAAATGTGCAGGGATCAATGTGTGCTTGGGATACCTAATGTATCCAAGCAACACATGATTTATAAGTGTGGAGCATGTCAGTTTGGTAAGTCTCACAGGTTGCCCTATTCAAGGAAAGGTTTTATGCATGAAGACTACCTAGAATTGGTACACACAGATGTTTGGGGACCTAGCAAGGACCCTTCCATTTCAGGTTCAAGGTATTATGTGTCCTTCATTGATGACTATAGCAGGTGGACTATCTTATACTTTATGAAGCATAAAGATGAAGTGTTTAATTGTTTCAAGAGGTATCTTGCACTTGTTGAAAACCAAACAGGAAGAAGCTTGAAGAGGTTAAGGTCAGATGGAGGAGGAGAATACTTCTCCAATGAGTTTGAAGATTTCTTGCAGGAAAGAGGCATCAAGAGGGAGATAACCACAAGGTACTCACCAGAACAAAATGGGGTAGCTGAAAGAAGGAATAGACTCATTGTAGAAACAGCTAGGTCTATGCTTAATGAAAAGAAGTTGCCAAATTATCTTTGGGCAGAGAGTGTATCCACTGCCACCTATCTCATAAATAGGTTGCCATCCAAATCACTTGATGGTATGACACCATATGAAGCTTGGCATGGTAAGAGACCTTCTCTGGATCATTGTAAAATCTTTGGTTGTGTAGCATATGTGCATATTCCCTCACAGGTAAGGGGAAAGCTAGACCCTAAAGCTGAAAAGTGTATCTTCATTGGTTATGATTTGAACCAAAAGGGATACAGATTCTACAACCCAACAAGCAAAGGCTTCAAGGTAAGCAGAGATGTCATCTTTGATGAGAATGACTCATGGTATGAGAATGAATGCAGGAAGGTTAGTCTACCCTATGATATGGAAGAAGATTTTCCAAGGCTTACCAAGGAGGAACCAAGTCAGAAAGAAGACTCAAGCTCAGATGATGATGACACTATCAATCTTGAGGAATTCAAGGCATGGAAGTCCAAAGGAAAGATGAAGATGAAGAAGCTAGAGGATATGCCAGAATCCTCAACTCAAGCAATGAGGAGATCTCAGAGAGAAAGTAAGAAGCCTATCAGATATGGGTATGATACTTCTCTTGTAACCAAGCATTCTGTATATCTTGCAAAGGATTTGTTGAATGAAGAACCAGGTACCTATGAAGAAGCTATCACCAAACCAGAATGGAAAGGAGCTATGGATGAAGAAATGGAAGCTCTCAAGGAGAGTGATACTTGGGACTTGGTACCCAAGAAGGATTCTATGAAAGTGATAGGATCCAGATGGATATACAAGCTAAAGAGAAATTCTGATGGAACAATAAACAGGTACAAAGCTAGGTTGGTAGCCAAGGGTTTTGCACAAACCCAAGGCATTGATTATGAGGAGACATTTTCTCCTGTGGCTAAGATGCCAACTATCAGAATATTGGTGAGTGTAGCTGCATCCAAGAATTGGAACATGTACCAATTAGATGTCAAGAATGCTTTCTTGAATGGATGGATATCTGAAGAAGTCTACATGTCACAACCACCTGGCTATGAAGATCCCAAGAAGGTAAACTATGTTTGTAAATTGAAGAAGGCTCTATATGGATTG
>CM035434.1:41887682-41892682 GCA_020310875.1 Ceratopteris richardii
TCTCAGAACATCATCACATATGAATGTTCCTATGCAAAATTCTCTTAACCTGATGACAATTTGACTCTCAAATTCTAGCCATAGATTTATTAACTATGGACTTAGATATGTTCAGAAGGATTTCTCAAAAGATTAACTACAGAAGTAGCAGACAGCAAAACATCGGGCGCAAGATTTCCATAGATTACTCAGAAAGTTTTCAACTACATTGAGAAAGTTACTCAACTAACTTTCTTGTGTCCAATGACACTTTCTACAACTCATTTCTCTCTTCCTACTCTCTATTCTACATGCCCCGACTTTTTCCAAAACATTTATATGCTAATATATACAAAGTTATGACTGATCAAAAGTGTGAGTCACCTATATCTGAACTAATGTACATATGTGTACATAGCTTTGAATTTCTGAGAATGTCCTTCCTTCAAACTTCTGAATTTGTTCTCTTCTTAATTTCTTGACTTCATTTCTTCATAAACCTTCAATTGATGATTGACATGCACCAACAGCTCCCCCTCAATCATCAATTGAGGTTCTTCTCTATCTTCAAATTCCTGCCATATCCTTGAATCTATGTAGCTTTGGTCCATCTAGACTTTTTGTCATCATATCTGCAAGTTGATCTTTTGTAGGAGTATGCATAACTTCAATTTCCTTATCAATGACCTTCTCTCTCAGAAAATGATATTGTATTTCAATATGCTTAGTTCTAGCATGAAACACAGGATTAGCTGCCAAGTATAGAGAACTCATATTGTCTCCACAAATAATAGGAGTACTTTGAATCACATCAAAACTCTTCATAAGTGTCTTTAGCCATATTACCTCTTTTGCAGCTTCCACCATACCTTTATATTCTGCTTCTGTAGATGACAAAGCAACTGTATGTTGCTTCTTAGAACACCATGAAATCAATTTGTCTCCTACATAGCACAAATATCCATGTGTTGATCTTCTATCATCCACATTACCTACCCAATCTGCATCACTATATATCTTTACTCTTGTATCAGAAGTAAATCCATAGTACAACCCTTCTCTGAGTGTACCCTTGATGTACCTAAGTACTCTTTGTCCTGCAATCCAATGTTCCTTTCTAGGACAATGCATGAACTGTGAAAGCACACCAACTGCATATGACAAATCAGGCCTTGTTAATGTAGCATAAATCAAGCTACCAACCAAACTTTGATAGAGCTTCATGTCTCTGAATTCTTCTCCTCCAAACCTAGACAATTTATGGTTCACTTCCAATGGTGTAGGTGCAACCCTGCAATCTTCCATATTAAATTTGGTTAGCAAATTTTTAAGATACCTTTCTTGGGTCACATATACTCCATGTTGAGTATATAAAATCTCCATTCCCAAGAAGAATGACAAGTTCCCCAAATCACTGATTTTGAACTCTTTCTCCATCTGCTTTTTGATCATTTGCATTCCTTTATCATCTGTTCCTGTAAGTATTATGTCATCAACATAAATACAAACATAAATGAATCCATCTTCACTTGCTTTGACTAGCAAGCTACTATCTGCCTTTGATGCTTGAAATCCAAGATCATTCAAGAACTTTACAAGCCTATAATTCCATGCCCTTGGGGCCTGCTTTAATCCATACAAAGCTCTCTTGAGCTTACACACATAATTTGGATTCACTTGATCTTTGAATCCATCTGGTTGCTCCATGTAAACTTCATCTGAAATGTAACCATTCAAAAAAGCATTTTTAACATCTAATTGAGATAGCTTCCAACCTTTACAAGCAGCAATTTCTATGAGAGTTCTGATGGTTGTCATCTTTGCCACAGGACTATAAGTCTCATCATAGTCCACTCCATATGTCTGTGCATACCCTTTCACAACAAGTCGAGCTTTGTACCTAGACACACTTCCATCTGCAAATCTTTTTGTTTTGTACACCCACTTACATCCAATAATTTTCTGGCTATTAGGTTTAGGAACCAAATCCCAAGTCTGATTCTCTATCAATGCATCATACTCCTCTTGCATGGCTTCTTCCCAATTTTTCTTGCCTTTGGCTTCATCATATGTAGATGGATCTTCATTTGCTTTTACCAAATAAGCATAATCTTTAGTAGTCAAGAATGAGGTGTCATAGCTATACCTTGTAGGTTTCCATTTGTGCCTAGATGACCTCCTAACTTCTGCACTTTTTGAAGTCTCTAGTTCATCATATTCTGGATCAAACCTTGGCCTCTCTTCAACTTTAACCTGTACTTCATTATTCTCATTTTCATCAAGTAATTGAATCTTTGCTTTACCTTTCCTTTGATCCACTACTTCTTCAACATCTGCATGTACATTTTATTTACCTGCATACCAAGTACCTTGCTCATCAAATGTAACATCCTTGGATACAAGGAATTGCTTTGTGGATGGACTCCACAACCTGTATCCCATTTGCTTATCATCATAACCAATGAATACATACTTTTCTGCCTTAGGCTCCAACTTGTGTCTCAATTGAGATGGCACATATGCATATGCCAAACATCCAAATATTCTGCAATGGTCCAAGGTAGGTCTCTTACCCCACCAAGCTTCATATGGTGTCATACCTTGCAAAGCTTTACAAGGCAATCTATTGACCAAATAAGTAGCTGTATTAACAGCCTCTGCCCACAAATAATTTGGGCAATTCTTCGCTTTCATCATGGACCTAGCAAACTCAACAAGAGTCCTATTTCTTCTTTCTGCTACCCCATTTTGTTGAGGAGAGTACCTGCAAGTAACTTCTCTCTTTATACCTGCATTCCACAAGTAATCATTGAATTCATTTGAAAAATACTCTCCCCCTCCATCTGACCTTAGTCTCTTCAATTTTTGACCTGTAATCCTTTCTGCATATGCATGATAGTGTTTAAATGTATTAAACACTTCTGACTTTTCTTTAATCACATAAATTGTGATCCACCTGGTAGCATCATCAACATATATGACATAATATCTTGAACCATTTATACTAAAGTCCTTTGAAGGACCCCACACATCTGTATGCACCAACTCAAGTCTTTCTGAATACATAAACCCATGCTTGGAATAGGATTGCTTATGAGCCTTACCTAATTGACATGCCTCACATCTGTATGTCATGTGTTGACCTGCAATGTTAGGCAACCCAAGCACTGAATCATTATTAATCATGTCTTTGATACCTCTTTCATTGAAGTGTCCAAGTCTTTTATGCCAAAGATCCAATTCAGATACCTTCTGCTCTCCATATGTGAACATAGCATGTCCAACATTTCCTTGTACCTTCAATGTGAAGAGCCTCCCTTCTTTCTTTCCTGTAACAACCTGTTTATACCCTTGACTAGGGTCTTCAACATAAACTCCATCATTAGTGAATCTTACCTCATATCCTTTTTCCACAATTTGACCTACACTGATCAAATTCTTTGGAATTGTGGGAACATAAAGAACCTTACTCAGAAGAGTGCTCCCATCTTTAGCCTTGACTGAACCAATTGACTTTACCTTATGCTTTGTATTATCACCTGTCTGAACTGTATGATTAATTGCATTATGATCTAGATCAGTCATCAAAGCAATATTTCCACTTAAATGATTACTACATCCTGAATCAATATAGAACACTCTCATGTCCTCATGTGAGGTTTCATATGTTGCATTCATAATGAGAGTCGAATCCTCCTTCTGGTCTGATGCATAGTTGTAATAGGTGTTATTGTAGGATTGATTTTGGAAGCTTCTTCCTCCACCTCTTCCAAAAGAATTCCTACCACCTCTACCTCTGAAGTTTCCTCTCTGAAATCTACCACCTCTTGCTCTTTGATTAAAATTCTGATAATTACCATTGTTCTGATTATTGTGCCAACAATCATGAGATAGATGATTGGTCTTACCACATATCCAACAAGCTCTTGCATTATCTTTGTTGTTTCTGCCTCTTCCTCTACTTCTGCCATTTCCTTTTCCTCTTATGAAATTTGCTTGGTTTGAAGTACCTTCTTCTTCACCTGATTGTTGCTTTCCTTTGTTAGCTTTCTTCTTGTCTTTAGAGTACATTGCATGACCTGCACTCTTATCAACATCTCCTTTGATATCATTCTCAAAAGTTAGCATATGACCTAACAATTGATTCAAATCAGGAGTAAAGTGATCTAGTGAAAGTTCTGTAGATAAAATAAAAGGCTTCCACTTCTCATCTCCTCTTAGCCCTGTGTGAATTTGTCTTACCAATTTATCTTCTTCAATATCTTCATCCACTGCTCCTAAAGGATCTGCAATGTCCTTCATCTTTGTCACATAATCAGAGATTGATTGTGAGGCCTTCTTTTTGAAAGTAGTAAATTCTGCCCATAGTGAAGCCTTCCTTGATTTGGTTGTGTTTTGGAAATGCTCTTCCAAAGCATTCCAAATGTCACTTGCACTTTCAAGTCCTCTAATGTGAGGAAGCAAATAGTCATTGACTGCCATGTAGATTATGCTCCTTGCTTGAGCATCCTTCTTCATCCAATTCTTTAGATCTGACAATTCTTCCCTAGTTGGAACACTAGGATCTCTGAACTGAGGCTTCTCTTCTTCACCTGTAATGTATGCTATCAAATCTTTGCTCATCAGATGAGCTTCCATTCTCATAGACCAAGCTGGATAGTTCTCTCTATCCAACTTTTCAATTTGGAGACTATCTCCCATCCTTGCTTCACATGTAGTCTCAAAACTTTAGACTTTACAAGGAATAAATGTACCTTAACTTCAAGTGTTGCTTCTTCTGATCCTTTTGATAATCTTTGCGTGTCTCCCTTCAATCTTTCTTCAACACTTTATCCTACTAAACCTTCGAAATGTAGAACTTGTATGTCTTCAGCAGTCAGAGTCTCCCTTTCCTTAATTTTGACACAACCTGCTCTGATACCACTGATGGAGAGTGTTAATCTCCAAAAGAACAAGCTATCCTTGATATTAGACCACCTCTAGACCAAGAATAACTTTAGACTCCACATAATTTTGGAAAT
>CM035434.1:41925182-41930182 GCA_020310875.1 Ceratopteris richardii
TGAAGCAGTAAGGGATGCCTTTTTGCAGAGATTCAGGCTAAAGAAGAATCCAACCAAAATTTTTGACTACCTGCAAAATAATAGACAAAAGATAAATCAAACAGTACAGGAATATGCCACTCTATTCAGGACTCATTTGAGGCAGTTACCACCAGCACATGCCAACCTACCGGATGACGTTATTACTCAATGGTTTATCAATGGATTGACTCCACAACTCAAACAGATTATGATCATGCGCTGTGTAGGAGCTATGACGCTAGATGTAGTGATTGCAATGGCTTTGCAGCTGGAAAACAAGGTTGGAGGATTTATAGAAGATCTGGAGTGGTTAAAAGCAATTAGAAATATCACCGAAGACCCGACCAGACAGATGTACTGCACTACATGCAAGAATTCAAGCCATACTAGTGCCACTTGTGCACTTAATCAATTGTTTTGTGCTATCTGCAACACTACCGGACAAACAACCGAAAACTGTGCATATAACGCCAAAGTACAGGGACCAACAACTGTCAATGCAATTATACAGGAACCAGGGCAGCCAGCCAATCACTATGTACCCCCACAATTGAGAAACAACCAGCAACAAGGTTATCAAAATTACAGAGGACAGAGAAATAATAACTACAATGCAAACCGTTTGCAGGCCGGACAAGCACTGGAAAATCCTAATTTGCCACCACCACGCTGTCATTTTTGTGGTGAATTTGGTCACATTAGAAGATTTTGTAAGGATGCAGCTGAGTATGATCAGAGGAAGAAAGAACGTCAAAACCCAATGGCTAATATGATACAAATCACACCAGTAGAAACGCACGCTGCAGTAATTCAGACCCGATCCGGTAAACAACTGCAACCAGCAGCAGAAATATTTGAACCAGGCATACGTGAACAACAAAGGATGTATGATAAAGCTAGTCAATGGACCACCGCAGAACCTGCAGTGTTCCCAGATCCTATTCCGGTGACCCAGACTCCGTTAACCGAGGAAGGAACACAACAACAAGATTCTAATTCAGCAGCAGGCACATCATCTTCAACAGGCGCATCATCTTCAGAATCTGTGGAAAATACAATCCAATCACAAAAGACCTGGGAAATTTTATCTAAAGCATCCATCACTCTTCCTCTGGGCCAATTACTTGCACTAGTACCAGGAGTTCGACAACAATTCCAACAACAGTTCAGTCCTGTGCCTTCTTGCATTCCAACAACAGCAACAGTGCAACTGGAACCTAATTCTACGATCGATCATTCAGTTCCTTTAAATACGGTATGGTATAAAAATCATAAAATCACACAGGTACTAATTGATGGAGGATCTGGTGTCAACATTGCTACTGCTGCACTATCTAAAAAGTTAGGGTGGACCGAAATCGAACCAGTTCAGTTTTTTGTCAGAATGGCCGACCAATCAAGAGTCCATCCCGTAGGACTTGTACGAAATGTACCAATAACTTTACAAGGTACAACATTTAAAATGACCTTTGTCATACTAGAATTACCGAAATCCACCCTTGATTATAATCTCCTTTTCGGCCGACCTTGGCTGAAGCACGCTAAGGTGATACAAAATTGGTCTACACAGGAACTCACTTTCAAAGATAATAATCGTAAGTACGTTGTAAAATTAGATGCTATGCAACACTGCGAGTTGCATGCTAGACCATATTTTGCAGAACCAGTCCATATGCTAGATGGGTTGTCAGATGATGAAGAAGAAGAGTTTCTGAAAAATAACATTGACTTGATCTCCCTAGGAACTGTTGATCTACAATCTGTTGTAGATAATTGGAATCCTATAGTTTGTACGGTGATGACTGTAACAGAAAAAGATATGAAAGAAGATAAGACTACCATAGATGACGCTGATCTACAACAACTTTTTAAGCCAGCTGAGAATACAGAGAAGCCTCGACAATTCTATGTTCCAAAAGATCAACTGACCACCTACAATTTAGGTGATGAAGAAAATCCACGACCTGTTAAGATAAAGGAGAGCTTACCTGAGTTATTTCAAGCAGATTTAATCCAACTACTTCAAGAATTTTCTGATGTATTTGCATGGGATTACAAAGATATGAAGGGTTTGGACCCGCGCATCTATCAACACAGGGTCATGCTGAAGCCGGAAGCAAAACCACTTAAGCAACCCAGCTACCGGATGAATCCAAACTATGCATCACAGGTAAAGGCAGAACTTGATAGGCTACTCAAAGTCAGATTTATTGTACCAGTGGAGCATGCTGAATGGATCTCACCAATTGTTAATGTCCCTAAAAAGAATAAGCAGTTCGAATATGTGTAGATTACCGGAAACTGAACGCAGCTACGGTGCCTGATCCATTTCCGCTACCTTTTCTTGACACAATGCTTGATAGAGTAGCAGGACATGAAATGTATTCATTCTTAGATGGATACAGTGGGTATAATCAAGTTAGAATGGCTGAACAGGATATACCGAAGACCGCCTTCATTACCAACTGGGGTGTTTTCGCATGTACTGTTATGTGGTTTGGATTAAGAAATGCCCCAAGTACATTCCAAAGGTGTATGCAGGAAATATTTTCTCCTTACCTTACCTCTTTTATGCAAGTATATCTTGATGATTTTTTGATTTTCGGTAAGATGATAGCACACCTGTTCCATTTACGGTGCTGCTTTGAAAAGTGCAGAGAATACAGACTCTGTTTGAACCCAAACAAATCTATGTTTGCAGTTTCATGTGGAAAGCTACTTGGTCACATTGTATCTGCACAGGGTATACAGGTGGATCCAGATAAAATCACAGTTGTGTTAGAAGCACCTGTACCCACTACACCTAAGGAAGTAATGCGCTTCATGGGCCAAGTAAGATGGCATGGTCGACACTTACGGTGGCTTGCTCATTTGGCAATACCACTGAAAAAATTAATAACCAAGACTCCTCGACAATTTGACTGGACCTCGGACTATCAAACTGCTTTTGATCGTCTAAAGGGATTACTAACACAGGTTCCAATCTTACAGCCTCCTGACTGGGATCACCCATTTAATGTATTCGTTGATGCTTCAGATATAGCAATAGGGAGCGTTCTAATGCAACAAACCGATAAGTGGTTCAAACCAGTGTACTATGCAAGCCGAAGATTAGCCCCTGCTGAAAAGAATTACTCTGTAACAGAGAGAGAATGTCTAGGTCTAGTATATTCTGTCAAGAAATTTAGACATTATTTGTTGGGCCGTAAATTTACTTTTCATGTAGATCATGCTGCACTTGTCTATCTAGTTCGGCAACAACATCTAGGTGGTCGATTAGCACGATGGGTTCTGCTTTTACAAGAGTTTGACTACGAAGTTATTCATCGGCCAAGCAGTTCACATGCCTTTCTCTCTCGCTTAGATTCCGGTGAAGCTCCGGTCGGTATAGATGACACAACACCGGCAATTTATGTCTCTGAACCGACTAATGATGAAATTACAGACCCACCTATGCCATCTACATATTATGATCAGATCTTGACCTTCCTCACTGATGGATACCTTCCTACTCAGACTTCTCGTGCAATATGAAGAAAAATTTCAGTTTTCAGTCGCCGATTTTGGTTGATTGCTGGGGAATTATATTATATGGATCACACTGGAGTTTTACTTCGTTGTATTCCACCACATGAAGTTAACTCAGTCATTAATCTGGCTCACTCAATTCCTTCCGGTGGCCATTTTGCTGCAGACTTAACACAACGGAAAATTCTGCAGAGTGGTCTTTGGTGGCCTACTATGTACAGGGATGTATCACAATTTGTCAAACAATGTGATAATTGTCAGAGATCGGGACAACCCCTGCAACGTCATCTTTTCCCTCTACAACCTGTCTTACCATTAGAGCCTTTTCAGAAGTGGGGTCTAGATTTCATTGGCCCTATTACACCACCAGTAATCCTCAGTAATAATCGTTATATTTTGACATGTACTGATTATGCTACCAGATGGGCAGAAGCCTGGGCTTTACGGTCTACCACAACTGTTGCGGTAGCTAAGTGTCTACTGAAGGATGTATTTCCACGTTTTGGTTTACCGCTGAAACTTGTTACAGATCAAGGCACTCATTTTGTCAACAATTTAATGAAAGTACTCACACATTCGTTTCAGGTCACACATAAATTTAGTTCACCATATTATCCTCGTGCAAATGGTTTGGCTGAGAGTACAAACAAAACTTTGTTGAATATGCTTCGAAAATTCATTTTAGAAGCACCGAAAAGATGGGATCAATTGCTACCTGCAGTATTATGGGCATATCGGACTACATACAAGGTAACAACAGGATTAACCCCTTTCAAACTAGCTTATGGATTGGAAGCCATAGCACCGATGGAAATAGTTATACCAAGTTTACGAGTAGCAATCACTCAGAAACTGCTACCTGAAGAATCACTGTCATTTCGGTTGGATACACTCAGAGAATTAGACGAGCATCGATGGCATAGTTTTTTGACTATGCAGGAAGTACAGCTAAGACAAGCTCGAACACATGATCGATATCTAAAGACTCCAATTTTTTCAGTGGGACAACTTGTACTCTTTTACAATGCAAAGTCGAATCGCTCTGCTGGCAAATTCAAGTTACGATGGTTTGGTCCCTACTGGATTGCTGAACAAGTGGGCCCAACAACTTTTCGGTTGACCACTTTGACCGGAATTCCTCTTCCAAAGGTGATAAATGGATCAAAGCTGCGGCCGTATCAAGAAGCATCTAATCCACACTGAAACGTTTCGCGGTTGGCCGCATCTTTTGGCGTTCTCTTTTCTTTTATTTTCTTTTCTTTTTTTTTTGGCGTGCTTAATAAAATAAGTCTGTAAATATCGCGTTTTGATACCTAATTATGTCCACAGCCGCCCTGCCCTTTCCAGCAACTCATGCATGCACACCGAAGTTAAGAATTATCATCTCAATACCGCGTGATGATTAGTCATTCTTGATTGCTCTCCACTGCAACGCATCTACTTAACTTTTT